>VWZI01004150.1:0-17305 GCA_013396835.1 Psilopogon haemacephalus
TCCTGTTCTTTGAGCCTGCTTTCCTCAGTCAGTACTTGGACTTGTGCACACTCAGACATGTCTTTATCTACTAGCATGTTTCTACCCCTCGTGCCATTACTACCATGTGAATTACCACTTGATGTTTCCCTGTTGGCAGATAAAACCTGAAGTGGATATGGCCCATCACTGCAGAACCCTGGATGCACTATTCTGTCCCCAGGATGCTTCAGGGCATCAGGCTGAGAACCATCACCAAACGCCCATTGCTCCCACACTGATCTGTCCTCCCACACCTTACCACATGGAGGTCTGATTACTTTGTCCCCCTCCTCCTTCACATCCCAGTAAAGCTTCTCTTTCATTTCACCATTTTGCTGCTGGAAACGATGTAGGCATAGATATTGGTAGAATAATGTGCTGGTTTGATGCTAATTGGAATATTTCGATAAGAGAAATTATATTATAGATTGAGAAAGGAAAGCATAGGTTCACTCATAGATTTGCTGACAGATACAAAAATAAGAACACAAATATAGATAAGACAGAGCTGCTTGGGTGTGAGCTCGGGGTTGTTGGTCTCTTTCTTTCCTTGCCTTCCAGCTGAATCTGTGTAACCCAACTAATCAATTCCTGCTTCTAACTCCCCACTGGCTGATCTTCCCTGCTTACCTGGCACATAAGGCATATCCTGGGACAAGATTGGTGGATGGGGGAAGGTGGAAAGGTGGTTAGGGACCCCTCTTGGGGACTCTGATCTGTGGGAGTGGTGTGGTGTTTCTGTATTACCTTTTTACTGTATATAGCTGTAAATATCAGTAATATATGGTAAATTTCTGCTTGTGTATTGTGCTGAGCTGTACATATAAAGCTACATTCATTAACTTCCAGCCAGCTGAGTCTAATCTGGGTGTTTTTTCAAAGTGTGTGTGGGGCAGATAACTCCCAAACCACCACATATAAATAATCACAGAATCAGTCAGGTTGGAAAAGACCTTTGAGATCAAGTCAAACCTATTATCCAACATTATCTAACCAACTAAACCATGGCACTGAGTGTCACATCCAGTCTTTTTAAACACCTCCAGGGATGGTGACTCCACCACCTCCCTGGGCAGCCCATTTCAGTGGCCAATCACTCTTTCTGTGAATGTGGCCAATCACTCTTTCTTCCTAATGTTCCACCTAAATCTGCCCTAGTGCAGTTTGAGACTGTGTCTGCTCATTCTGTTGCTGGTTGCCTGAGAGAAGAGACCAACCCCCACCTGGCTACTGCCTCTTTTCAGGTAGTTGTAGAGAGCAATAAGGTCTCCCCTGACCCTCTTCTTCTCCATGCTGAACAACATCAGCTCCCTCAGCCTCTCCATGTAGGGCTTGTGTCCAGGCCCCTCACCAGCCTTGGTGCCCTTCTCTGGACATGTTCAAGCATCTCAACATCTTTCTTAAATTGAGTGGCCCAGAACTGGACACAGTCCTCAAAATGTGGCCTGACCAGTACTGAGTACAGGGGCAGAAAGTCTTCCCTGGTCCTGATGGCCACACTATTCCTCATACAGTCTAGGATGCCATTTGCCCTCTTGGCCACCTGGGCATAATGCTGGCTCATGTTCAGCTGGCTGTGTGGGAACAGTACCCCTAGGTCCTTCTCTGCCTGGCTGCTCTCCAGCCACTCTGTCCCCAGCCTGTAGCACTGCATGGGGTTGTTGTGGCCAAAGAGCAGTACCTTGCACTTGGACTTGTTAAAACTCATGGCATTGGACTGTGCCCATCTATTCAGTCTATCCAGGTCCCTCTACAGAGACCTCTTGCCCTCTAATAGATCCACACTTTGTGTCCTCTGCAAACTTAATGATGATGGAATCAATCTCCTCATCCAGATCTTTGATAAAGACATTAAACAGGACTGTGCCCAGCACAGATCCCTGGATCACACCACTAGTGACTGACGACCAACTGGATGTGGCTCCATTCGCAAGCACTCTCTGGGCCAGTTCTTAACCCAGCACAGAGTGTTCCTGTCCAAGCCATGGGCTGCCAGCTTTGCCAGGAGTTTGCTATGGCAGATGGTGTCAAAAGCCTTGCTGAAGTCCAGACAGGCTACACCCACAGACTTCCCCACATCAACCAGGCAGGTCACCTGGTCATAAAAAGAGATCAGGTTGGTCAAGCCTGCCCCCTCTAAATTTGTGCTGTCTGGGTCTGATCCCTTGGCCATCCTGTAAGTGCCCTGTGATTGCACTCAATATGATGTGTTCCATTATCTTGCAAGGCACTGAGGTCAGGTTGACAGGTCTGTAATTTCGTAGGTCCTCCTTCCAACCCTTCGTGTAGATGGGCATTGTACTGGCCAGCTTTCAGTCATCTGGGACCTCTCCAGTGAGGCAGGACTGCTGATAAATGATAGATAGTGGCTTGGCCAGCTCATCTGCCAGCTCTTTTGTCACCCTAAGGTGGATTCCATCTGGTCCCATAGATTTAGGAGGATCCAAATGGCTCAACAGGTCCCTAACTGCTTCCTTCTGGATTACAGGGGGGCTGTTCTGCTCCCTGACCCCACCGACCAGCTGGCAAATTGAGGCAAAGAAGGTGCTGAGTACCTCTGTCTTTTCCTCTTCATTAGTCACTATGTTCCCTTCTACATTGAATAAAAAGTGGAGTTTAACCTTACCCCATTTTAAGTCATTAGTATATTTATAGAAACATTTTTTATTACCCTTCACAGAAATAGCCAGTTTAAGGTCTAACTGGACTTCTGCCTCTCTAGTTTTCTTCCTAGCAACATCCTTAAACATGTAGTCAAGACCTTTGTAAATACAAAAGAAGGAACAGATTTATTGTCATAACTCATCTGTTTCAGGTTTTATCAATATCCTTATAATTTTAGAAATTTATGTTATTTTCTTTGATCAGCCCATCATACTCGTTTGTCAAACACATTTCTTCCCTTCAATGTCTTCCTATTTCCCCCTTTTATGTTGTAGTTCTAAACATAAATTGTCCTAACAAAGTAAGTATCTGTTCTTCAAGGAAAAGCGCTAAGCGCCAAATGTTGTGAAAGGCCTAAACAGGCAAATGTGGGCTTGAACATGTCCTGGCTTGTCCAGACATGTTTTTCTGCTCTCCCTCCTTCTGCTGATGGGGGAAGCAACCACAGGAAAAAGGACAAAGAACCTGGAGTCATTGTCTCTAAGGACTCTGGCTTGCCCAGACTTGTTACGCTCCTGTTTACATCCTGTGGTAAACAAGCAACATTGACTTGGCATGTACCTGCCTTGTGCAAGGCCTATGTTTTCCCAAATTTGGCTAAAGCAAGACTATGGCTTCACCTAACATGGTCAAGCTTGGTTAACTGCCATTCTGATTGGCTATTCTGTATCCAAAGGCCCATTAGGTCTTGGGCTACGTTTATAGGTGAGCAGGTAAAGACAACATGCTTGTTTGCTTGCTTGCTTGCTTGATGCTTGTTGCTGCCACCATTGCTCTCTGCTTTTGTCAATGTTCTGCCTCACTGCCTCCTTGCATCCTGCCGTGCAATGCTGAGCTATAAGCTAGCTCTATCAAAAAGTAACAAACCCTAATATTTTGGGTTTTCTGCCTGGAAACTACCTGCTTTGCGTTTGCCAGGAATAGGCATAAATGCCTTCATGCAAGAGGCCTGCTTAGCCAGCATGCCATCCATGCCAAGACTGCATATATGCGAGACATCTTGCCAAGACTGGGAAATCCTGGAAGGGACACAAAGGTCATCCAGAGGAATCAGGACCAGGTCAGAGATAATTTGCCTCTTTCACCCAGCACCCTGTGAAGTCTGGGAAGAAACAGAAGCTTCAGCGGCTGGCAAGAAACCAACAGAACTTGCTGCAAGTGTTTGAGTGCTGTTTGAAGCTGTAGTTAGTCCCAGGGAATTGGGAGATTAATATTTGTGAGTAAATACTTATAGCCTCTTGTAATTCACCAAATGCCTTCTGCCATAAACAGAAATGAGTTTTCCAAGTCCATCTAGTTGGCAAGCAGTGTATTGACCACAAGAACCCTCTCTTTCAGTTCAATTGAGTTTAATGATGTATTATTGCTAGCTATATGTTATAGATCTAGTTACTCCTTTGTATAATGTTTTCATGACCTTTGTGAAGAACCTGGTAAGTATTACAAAAAAAAAAAAGTGGTTAGGGGTGGCAAGAGTTCTGAATACCAAAATTAATAAACAATATTAATAAACAATATTAATTTTGGAGGAAAATCATCTTGCATTAATTAATTACCCCTCCATTACACCAAACAATGAAATAAATTTAAGGTAGCTGGAATCCATCATCTGGTTACTTTCTAGGGTTTTGACCTAAATTTAGCAGACACTTACTGTGTAGTAGCAGAAGTAGGAGTAATAGTAGAAGTAGTAGTCATAGCCATAGGAATGGACTAAAACTGTGCCAGGAAGGCTAAGATTGGATATTAGGAAAAAATTCTTTATGGAAAGAGTGATCAGATATTGAAATAGGTTACCCAGGGTGGTGGTGGAGTTACCATTCATGAAAGTGTTCGGGAAATGTGAACATGGCGCTTTGGGACCAGGCTTAATGGCCATGTTGGTGTTAGGTTGATAGTTGGACTCAGTGTTCTGACAAGTTTTTTTCAAGCAAAACAATTCTATGAGTAGTAGTAATAACAACAAAACCCCTCTCAAACAAACCTCATGTATCTTTTTAGCTTTCTAATACTCCTCAGTTAGGATGAAAGGCAAGCAAGAGGCCATCAATACACTGAAGGAAGTATTTAACTTTTTCCTTCTTCCCAATTACACCTTCTGGTATACATCAATCTCCTTTTCAAGAACTTTTGTACATCCATTTGTTAACAGGTGATGAATATAAAGCAGATAGGAGGTGATTCCTATAATGTGAACCTTCACCTACTCACTGTTAAAATCCAGATTTTTGAATGTTAGTTGGGTGAAGCATTCTACTGATGCATCTTTATTTATCACCTTCAATGGGCACCTGCTTTTGGTCACTGACAGAGAGCAGACATTAAACCAGACAAGAACAGATATTGAGGCAGACAGACTTTCTAGTATAGCTGTTTTCAGCTGATCTTGCACATCGTACTAGGTAAACTAAGCAAAATATGACTTTTTTTTTTTTTTCCCTTCTACTTTTCAGCAGGCAACTTTCTTTGGGTTCAGACTCTAGACAAAACACAGGAGAAGTGTCTGGAGTCCATTGCAGTGGAACTGAAAGGAAGGAAATGCACTTGGCTCAAACTCATTTTCATTGGTGAGAAAACCTAGGTCTGGTAGGGGAAGAGATGGCTCAAAAGCTTGTATGGTGCCAATGCTGGAAAGCCACACCAACAAGATGTTGCAGAGTGCTTCCACTACTGCTTGTCAGGGGCCTAGGATCAGCACACGACCCTTCAAAGCATACCCACATCAAACAGAGGCAAGGAACAGGCAGCTTTTCTACTTGCTGGCAGCCTCCACTAAAGTCAAGAAGCTCCAAATGACCCTTGGGGTACAGAAGCTGATGTGCTCACACACAGACACCTGCCATTCTGCCCAGGTTTAATTTTTCAGAAAACAGTGCTTGAATAGAAAACATCTGGTATCATCTGTGCTGAAGGTCAGCTGAGATCTAGTCAGATAAAATAAACATCTGCTCCAAACAGGTTTCTGAAAACATGCATGCAAGAAAGGTCATTTTTATGCCTGCCTGACTGATCAGAATACAAAAAAGGGGATGAAATGTTCTATCCAAGGCCTCAGCATAGTGTGATTAGTTTTTCATTTTTATTCAAGGCTCATGTATTGTGTTTCTCTGCCTTCCTTTTAGCGACAAATCACCCTCTAGTTTTCTTTCTTTTTTTTTTTTTTTTTTTCCCACATTTCCCTGATTTTGAAGGGGGTTTTTTTTTTTCCCCACATTTCCCTGAATTTGAAGGGTGTTTCTTATTCAAAGGGCTCTGCTGTACCTTGGCTGTCATTTATCTTTAGAGATTTGATTTGTTAGAGGCTGTGCAGAGGTAATGAACTCACTCTGCACTTCCAATATCAGCAAATGGATAGATTCAGGGGCTATAGACTTAGTCACTAGTATCAGTCAGTATAACTTAGAGTGCATTGTCACAGGACAAGAGGATATTGTATGCTCAAATCCCTTGTCAGCATGATGTGAGGAGAATAACACACTGCTGAAACCTGGGGTCTTTTGAAATGCTGTAAATAGTGCATTTATTAAGAAAGTTAAAGATGAAAGCTTATTATACTATTTGTTCATGTCCTTGAAATGCAGGTTTTGTTTTTTTTTTTCCAGTGCTGTTTTATTGCAATTACAAGTCCACAGCAAAATCCACAAGTCCCTAACATTTTATTTTCTTAATTATGGTATTTCTCTTATAGTTGAAGTGTTTAAAACACTTTTACACCACCCTCGTACTAATCTTTCTAACATACTGTAGTGGTACTCTGTCTGATCAGGTTACACGAAAATTTCTGCTCAAAAATCAGTTCTTGTCAGGATTTTTTTTATGTTCCTCTCTGGGCTCTCTTTTAGCAAGAGACCTTTGGAGCAGTGGTGTCCTGAGCTGGTGTACAGGGATATCTAGAGCCAGCCTGGTCATTTTACTAATGCTCTCCAGAGCCCAGCTGGCTTTTACACCTTTACTCTGTCGTAAAATTAACATTTGACTTGTCAATATATTATTTGTTGGCTGTGAAGCTCCAGTTAGCAGTTACAGACATCTACTCTGCTCATTTATTTTCTCCAGAAGAGGGTTAAAGCATACAAGCTGGGGGAAAAAAACAACAAAAAACCCACAAACAAACAAAAAAACCCCAAAACCAACAGAGAATCTCATTTTAAAGACAAGGTGACTGCAAGTGTACTGATCCTTCCAGTAATCCCCTCTACCTTTTCATTACCTTCATTGCAGTGAAGCAATCTCTTACTGCAAGGTCATTGCCAGTTTTCATCTCCCACCTGTGAATTTTAAGCCTAACTCAACTTTTATCTTTTGCTTTTTTCCCTGTTCTTCCTGGAAGCACCTGACTGCTGCTGGTGCTGACCATCTCTCTTCTAACTCTTCCCAATGCAATGCAGTGTAATGCTGTCCATATCTGATGTAGAGACCATTTAGTGATGTGGCTGATGTCAGTTCAGAATACCAACCCATTCTTTTTATTTGCTGTCCAGACAGTGTTTTCTGATGGCTGCATATTTGCTTGGCAAGAATTTTATCCTGTCATTCTGGTCACTTGGTTCAGCAATAATGTGAGCTAACATTTTCTTAATAATATCTCTTTTCTCATAGCCCTGCTTCTTTTTATGTTTCCATTAATGTGATGTTTTGGAAAGCAGGTACTGAGACACTTTCTGATCCATAGGAAGTACTCCCTAATTCTAGACAATGCCACCTTTTCAGTCAAAATGTTGTGCAATAGTAAAAAAATCACTACTTTAAAAAAGAAAAAAAAAATGATAGGTTTTCACAGACTCTATTCACCACAAAACCAAGCTTACTGCTATTCATTGTAATTTTAGAGTCTAACTTTTTTTTTTCATAACATCCTGAAAAATATCAAAGTAATATTGGAACAGACAACTGATTTCTCTGTCTCAGTGTGATGGAGTTACACTTGAATATATTCCACTTAAAAGTGGGAGTTTTTATAATATTTATTTAATAAGCAGCTTTACTGATACACAGACACCTTCCATTGTGGTCCAAATTATTTGAAAATGCTTTGCATAATTTTCTGGAGATGGACTATTGTTAAAAGATGAATGTATTAAGACTTCTGCAGGTACAGTATAGCTTTTTTCCTCTTAATTTCCTCATATTTCAGAGGTACTGAAGGTGATGCCCGGAAGAGCATCAGAAAGCTGGAAACTTTATCTCAGCAGTAAGTAGAAAAATAATGTAGAGAAATTATTTCTGAAAACAAATGCTGTAGTCAAGCACACTCTTGCACTAAGTAGGCTTTGCAAAGAGATACAGCTCTGGAGCAGGTTAGTGTGCTGTTCTCTCTAGGTTCCCCTAAAAAGCAAACAACCAATAAACCAACCAATCAACCAAACAAACAACCAGCCTCCCCCCTGCCCCCCACCCCACCAAGTGGTGTAAATTATGTCTGAAGATGTCATTAGGCCACTTGTCTTCTTGACATGTCAGAAGGATCTAAACCCCAGAGAACAGAAATCTGCTCTCCTTTCCCTGTCACAAATTAGTTTGTGGGGAAGAGTAAGTCTCTGTGACTAAGTGATTTGGGGAAGAAAGGAGGTCATAGAGCTTCATTGCCTGAACTATAAAGAAAAAAAATAAATTGAAACGCAGATAGCTTAGCTTTGCATTTCAGTGTCAACTTTTTTTCTTCTAAGATCTGTCACATGAAAGTTAGTGTTTTTGTTTCATGCCAAACTGTATTATGACAGTGACGANCACCCCATTTTGTTGCAAGAATGTAAACTTCAAAAATTTTTTAATTTTTTTTTTCCACAAGTAGCATGAGCCTCTGCGTGTTACAATAAATATGCACCTCACTTGCAAGACATTTGAAACAAATACAAAATAAAACCACTATACTCTAATAACTCTAATGACTTTTCATAACAAAGGAACTGGGGTTCTCTGGGGTTCTGATGCAACCAGAAGTCAGTAGCACCTTCCCTTTTAATTTCAGGGATTTAATACTCAACATAAGGGATTTGCCACAGCTCATTTATCAGTTAAGTGCATTAGCCAACGTAATGACTGATTAAGCAGTAGGTGATAATTTAATACTTGATCAATATATTAAAGTATTAAAAAGCAATCCTAGGTTGAAAAGATTTTCCTTTCTCAGTAAAAAAGAGTGCTCACATCTCTTTATTCCATCTGACCTTCACAATATAGAGGCCAGATAAATTCTTTAAGGATTTTATGTGCTGCTTTGCAATCATCAATTCCTTAGGCATATTTTGGATTCATGCCTTTACCTACCTCACACTTTTCTGTAAGTATCACATACATCAGCTCTTGACTATGTATATGTCACTTCTTGTAGATGGAGGATACCTAATTTACAGTAAGATGATAGAAGTTTTATAGGAGATTACCACCATAACCTTCATAATTGTAACTCAAGTTGGCAGCAATGTTTTACAAGTTTCAGAGAAAAAAAAATTTGCTATCTGATTTGATATCTAATCATAATTTCTTTCACTGTGAGGAAGGGAAAACCACTTAGATTGATGTTTCTGATGCAGTGCTAATGGAATAAAACCTTGAAATATTAAGGATTTCCCCAGATGAGATATATAAATTTTATTAGGGTATTTGTAATTTTTCTTCTCTTCAGCATGTATGTATGGGCCCATCATAATGATTTAATCTAGAGGTTTATTTATTCAGGACAATATTCTAATCAGCACTTTAAACTTACTGACAGCTAATAACACATAGCCTTATGGCAAAGCCTCTTCAGTCAATTAAAGGAGACTGCTGGTGCAAATTTAGGCCTTAGTGGAGATACTAATTTTTTTTTTCTTATGTGTTTGGTCACTTTCTGTACTAAAATTTCTCCCTTCACCCACAGCAGATGGAATTCATAAAGGTTTAAGAGACTGAATTGATTTATCTTTCACCTTGAAGAACTATGGGCATAACAGAACTAAAGAATTTAGGACTTTGCTTCATTGTTAAATATTTGTTTCTACAGATTGACTGCCTTCCATGTGAGTATAAAAATTATTTCGCTCTACCTCTGTAAAGAAGTATTTTGTTAATGTATTTGGTTATGATTAAGCATGAAAGAATCAGTATAAATGTAATTTTTATAATATCACATAGGTAAGTCAAATATCCTTAAGCATAATTTGATCACCAGTAACAAAATGGTTTTTTTGAAGTGCTTCTATGGCAGCTAATAATGTGATGCCTCATACTATACATTAGGTTTCCTTGCATTCGGCTAATTAGTTCTTTTCTGAGGCCAGCGTTGACAAGTAAGAAACTGTTCCTTCCCTGTGGGTGATTTGAGAGACTCCAGAAGCGCTGAGAAATGACATAGTCTAGCATGACAACTTTCTTGTTATTTTTGGTTTTAATAGCTTTCTAGATTGTTAATACACTAATTCTACCAGCAAAATACTAAGAAAGATTACTTGTCATGGTGACCAGAGCCAGGTCACACCAGATTGAGAACTGCATGTGTAGGTGCAACAATCCCTTAGGACATCGTGTAATGCTGTTAGAGGCAGCTGGATATGTCACAGTTATATACTATATGTTCTGTACTGCATTCATGCACTTAGTAAATATGACTGTACATATTTTTCTGCAACTATAACAGGTCTTTATGAAGTATAAGTGGAAAAGTCAATTAACTTCATGTAGACTTATAAAATGAGATAAGGATAGGTCAGGGCATTCAGAAATGAGTGATCTCATATCTCCATTTCACCATTCTTAGAAAGAGAAATACTCTTGTGAATATGCTGAGGCCCAATGTCTGGATGAAATTCATGGTGGACATTCTGCTCTTCAAGAAACGTGGGTACCTCTACCTGGTGGAAACACCACATTTAATGTCCATAGCTATCTCTATTACAGATAATAATATTTAATGATAGATTTGGCAGGTATGGCAATATCTGCCTCCTAGTCCTGCTGAAAAGGCATGAAAGTGTTCCTCTGAGGGGAGGCAATACTGAACCATAAACCAAGAATGAGAGATTTCCAAAAGATGCACATGCTACAAGGCAAAAATATCATCCAGTGCATTCAGAAGAAGCAGAGTTGACTGAAGGGGAACCAGGTACATGGAGGTGAGAGAGCACTAACTTTCAGAGCTTTGAAACAAAAAAGATTGGTTAACATTGTACAAGGAAGGAAGAAAGAGGCAGAAGGGAGGGAAAAAGAAAAAACAAAGGAAGAAAGAAAGAAAGAAGGAAAGAAAGGAAGGAAGGAATTTGGAAAGAATTCAAAAGGAAGGAATTTGGCAGGAAGGAAGGAATTCACAAGGAATTTGGAAGAAAGAAAGAAAGAAAGAGAAAAAGAGAAAGAAAGAGAGAAAGAAAGGAAGGGAGGAAGGAAAATAAAAGAAAGAGATAAATAAAAGAAAGGAAGAAAGAGAAAGGAAAAAAAGGGAACAAAATTTCTCCACTAGTGCTGCTGGAAAACACAACATAACAAAAAAATTAGGTTAATAGTATGTTTCCTGTTCTGATTGCATTCCTCAGAGCAACACAGCTGCCATCAAGAACAACTGGGGAGAAAAGAGAAACCACAAAATAGACTGGCATGGACTTTTCTCATGGCCATGTCTACTGAAGATTTGAAAAGTCACATGAAAGCTGTCCCACAGTCACCCAGTTTCGCAGAATCATGAGCTTCCACCATGCAGGCCACTTCCCTTATAGGTGACCAAAGCATTGTGAGAGGGACCAAGCTTTAACTCACATTTGACTATGGGTTTTCCAGAGACTGGATGTGTCAGGAACAGTTTTGGCACCTATGCCTACTTATGATGGAGATAAGGTGTCTTCTTGGAAGGAAAAGTGAGCAAGGAATAGGTTGGTCTTGTATTGGTAGAGATCTTCATCATCTAGCTAAGAGAGGGTACAGGACAAGGTTCCTCTTCTGTTTAGAAGGGAAGTGGCTGAAGATCACAGGATCACAGGATGTCAGGGGTTGGAAGGCACCCAAGGGCATCATCGAGTCCAACCCCTCCTGTCTGAGGAGGAACACACAATCTAGCACAGATCACAGAGGAACACATCCAGACAGGCCTTGAAAGTCTCCAGAGAAGGAGACTCCACAACCTTTATGTGGAGCCTGTTCCAGTGCTCTGTGACCTTTACAATAAAGAAGTTCCCTCTTGTGTTGAGGTATCAGAATGCCACCAGAAGAGAAGTCAGTGGCTCGGGCTGAGCAAGCTCCCTCATATAATGACCTTCCTGATGACAAAAAGAGGTACTCTCTGTTTACAAATGGGTCCTGTCGTCTTGTAGGCAGTAAGCAGAGATGGAAGGCTCCTCTCTGGAACCCTACACACAGAGTTGCAGTGGCAAGAGAGGGGGAGGGCAAGTCCAGCCATTATGCCAAGGTAAAAGCCATTCACCTAGCCCTGGACCTTGCAGAGTGAGAACAGTGGCCAGTGCTCTACACTGACTCGTGGATGGTGGCAAATGCCTTGTGGCAGCGGCTGAAGGAGTGGAAGCGAAATGACTGGCAGAGAAAAGGCAAGCCTATTTGGGCTGCTGACCTCTGGCAAGACATTTCTGCCTGCCTGGACAAGCTGCCCATTGAGATTGGGAACATCAGTGCTCATATTCCAAAGAGCAGAGCCACTGAAGAAGAAAAGCATAACCACCAAGCCAACTTGGCTGCCAAGATCTCCCAGATAGACTTGGACTGGAAACACAAAGGTGAACTGTTCTTAGCCAGGTAGGCTCATGACTCTTCCAGTCACCAAGGGAGAGATGCTACATACCAGTGGGCTAGGGACAGGTCAGTGGACATACCCATGGATGCTATAGCACAAGTTATCCATGAGTGTGACATCTGCACTGCCATAAAGCAGGCTAAGTGCATGAAACCTTTGTAGTATGCGAGGAGGTGTTCCAAGTGCAAGTATGGGGATGCTTGGCAGATAGATTACATCACTCTGCCTCGCTCCCATATGGCAAACAGTGTGTGCTGACTAGACACATACTAGTATGGTAGAGGCAAGCACTGGGTGGCTGGAAACCTACCCAGTACCTCATGCCACTGCCCATAACACTGTTTTGGGCCTGGAGAGGTGTATACTGTGGAGACATGGTACCCCAGAGAGGATTGAGTCAGATAATGCCACCCATTTCAAGAACAACCTCTTAAGCAACTGGACAAAAGAACATGGGATTGAGTGGGTTTTCCATATCCCATACCATGCACAAGCTGCAGGGAAGGTTGAATGCCACAATGGTCTGCTTAAAACCACCCTGAAAGCTATGAGAGGTGGCACCTTCAAGAACTGGAAGAAACACCTAGCAGAAGCCACTTGGCTGATGAACACCAAGGGATCAGTCCTGCCCAGTCTGCCCTATTGCCTATAGTTGAGGGAGATGAGGTTCCCGTAGTCTGTGAAAGGAATCTCTTGGGGAAAACTGTGTGGGTTGCTCCTGCTCGGGGAAGACCCATAAGAGGCGTGGTCTCTGCAGAAGGCCCTGGTCACACATACTGGGTCATGCTTGAAACTGATACATTCAGTGTGTTCCCCAGAGAAATCTCACTCTGGCTGAGAAGGTTTAAATCTGAGTCAGCTCCCTGTAATATAGTTCTTGTACAATAGTTTTTTTGTTGTTATAAAGTTTCTTTTCCTAGCTACCTTAGCACCACAGGCATCCAATGGAACCCACACCCACAGCAGAATCTGGAGGAAGGTTACAGCATACCACCTGCACCTGTTCTTCCCTGACACCATACAGCAAGGGACTGTTTCCTGGGTGTTCTTCAAGAATAAAAGACTGTTCCTGAATTTCTCTGAAGAGAAAAAGAACTGTTCCTGTTCCTTGATTCCTTCCTCCATTGTTCCTGCCCTGCTCACACCAACTTGCCCTGGAGAAACACATTGTCCTGGCGCACTGCTGAGACTATAAAAGGACTTAAACCAAGGACTTTTAAGACACATCTTACACCATGGACACATCTTCATATTGCTTGGATGAGGAGACTGTTTGCAGGGAAGTGGCAGTGGGCTAACCAAGAGGTGGAATGTAAAGGGTTAAGCCTACCTGGAACTGTATCCTGACTCCTCCCTGGAGTCTGACCTGCCCTCAGGTGTCATGTTTAGCCCCCTCCCACTTCCCCATGGAGACCACTATAAAAGCGGATGCACTTCCTGCCTCTCTTTCTTGGTCTCTCCTCTCCTCGCCTGTCCAGCATCTTGCCTCTCTGCTGCTGCTCACCATGTGCTTTCCAGCAAACACATGGGGAGGGCAACCATTTTTTGGAACTCTAACCCACTGCATTTCACCATCAATCCTTCATCACTCTGCGTCCACCACCAAATCATCAATTTCAGCACTTGGATTCAACTTCCATTCATGGCTTTTATTATTCTATTGTGTATTTTGTCCCCTTTTCCCCCCTATCCTCTGTAATTCCTCTCATTCCTATACCCTGCATTTTGGTTCCTTTTTCCCCATCCTCCGTAACAACCCCTTACCTTCTATTTATTGTTAAAGTTTACCTCTTTTTACTTCCAAATTGAATTAAGTATTTATTGAGCTTTTTAGCTCAGGAGGGGCTAATACAGGGGAGAATCTGCAGGACACACTCTTCTTAATACACCCCAGGATCCTGTTGGCCTTCTGGGCCACAAGGGCACATTGCTGTCCCATGCAGAACTTGTTCTCCACTAGGACTCCCAGGTCCCTCTCCATAGGGCTGTTCTCCAGCAGGTCACCTCCCAGCCTGTACTGGTGCAGTTCATTATTCCTCCCCAGTTGCAGGACTCTGCACTTGTCCTATTTTAACCTCATTTGGTTCCTCTGTGCCCAGATCTCCAGTCTGTCCAGGTCTCGTTGGATGGCAGCACAGCCTTCAGCTGTACCAGCCAAGCCTCCCAGTTTGGTGTCATCAGCAAACTTGCTGCGCAGACACTCTGTGCCCTCATCCATGTCATTGATGAAGATGTTGAATAGGACTAGATCCAGCACTGATCCTTGGGGGACTCCACTGGTTACAGCTCTCCACCTGGACCTAGCACCATTGATCCCCACTCTGAACTTTATCTTGTAACCAGGGCATTGTATAATGGAAAAAATTCTGATAGGCCGGGCTGCCATAAAATCAGTGCTGCCTGTATCTAAGAGAGTCTTCTGCAAATGAAAAGAGGCTAAACTAAATTTTATAGATGTTAAATTAACCATATGGTCTTCTGTCAGGCTTAGATGCTGCTTCCTATGTTTCGTGGAAGAAAAAGTCAGTGTAACATTGATGACAGAATTCCTTGACAAATCAGGTGTAATACAAAAAATATTGTCTCAGACCTTGGCCTGCTGTAGTAGTAGTAGAGTAATATGGTCTAATGATACATAGACATTTGGATGCATTTAAAAAATGCTTCTCAAAGTCCCTCAAGAATGAAAATATTCAGAATATTATCAGGTTGAGATGAACCACTGTATTTATTTTCTTACCACAGGTTATTCTCCTGAGCATCCCTATAATTTATGGTGTTCTTCCTGCAAGTCTGCAAGCCTGGTGTTTGCTATCAGATGTTTATATAAAATTTGCTATAATTGAAAAGACTTTATAACTTTGACTGATTTAGATATTCAGTAATTAGGTTATGACTACTGTGTTTGACATGCTTGTGCTGAATGAACCATAAGAGTGTCTAAGGTGAAATGAAATGAGAAGTCTGAGTGTGTGTAAAGAAGAAGGAGAATGCTCGACAGACAGAGGGAGTGTTTTCAGCTCCATGTAAATGTGCCCTAAACATGTAGGTTACAAGGCTGACCTAACCATTTGTCCATACTTAATCCATCCCAGAATGTGCTTTTAGGAAACCATACTGCCTGTGTCAGGATAGATGCTCTGTGGGTCAAAAACATGAATAAAATTGTGTTTATTCCTTCTTTGACCAACAAGTCATCAAGAATATCAGAAGTAGCAGGAATTCCAGCTATAGTGAACTTCATCAGGAACCAGCATTTTTTTTATCTTTTTAGAGACTAACGGGTGTTGAAAGGGGAAAGAGAAAATCAACTCTTCCAAGTAATGGCAGACATCATTAAGCCAGTTTACTTGGGAGGATGGGGGAATGAGAAAGAAGGGGACATGACCATGGGAAGAGGATCTTCTGCTTGCCAAAGCAGTGCTTTGCATGTGATGCGATATCTCACTTGCTGCTTTGAGCAGGAAGCAGGGCTGCTCCTGCTGCTTCCTGGCCCACCCAGATATCCAGTCATGCTCATGTCATCTCTCCTTCCTGAGAAAAATCTTTCCACACCTGTAATAAGTCTGGCTTTCTAAGCATAAGGGTTTTTATGCTACAGAAAACAAAATACAGTGTACTTCGGTGGCTACTGGGAAATGGATGGATGTAAGTCAATAAAATGAAGGAGAAAAGTGGAAAAGTGGCCCTTTTAATTTATAGTAATAGTCTCCAACATATTTAAATGATAGCAAAATGAATTGTTCTTCTGTGGTGCCAGAATGATTCTCTTAATCTTCCAGATCTATCTCCCATAAATAATCTCTTTTCACTATTTTGGAGGGTTCAGTGCAGCATGACTGTTTAACAAAAAGAGCACAGGCAGCTAGCTGATTTCTCTGGTTTTGAGACTGATTTTCTGGAAAAAAAGGGTCCATGTTGTCTATGGGTATAGAGCCTTCATGACAATGTGTGGGAAGGTTTGCAAAGGCTAGAAGTTGATTAAACATTTTCATTTAAATGGTCAATTATTTCTTTGTGTGCCAGTAAAAGTTTACTGCTGTTCAGTGTGAATTGTTCTGTTAATAATAATGGAAACAGTTTTTGCTTGCACTAAAATGCAGCCTTCTTACCTCCTTCTTGTTACTTCTTTTTTGAATTACTCTTTAGAAAGGTTTTATACATAATTGAATAAAATGTCCTGGTGAAAACATGACTGGTCTGTGAGTAGCTTTACCATTGCCAATGGAGAAAATCAGGATTTTTGTTAAGAACTCAATGAAATATTCCTTTAGTTCTGAAAGCATCCAGCGTCCTACTGTTGCGTGGAGGCCACCCCAGGCAATCCCCTTCACCAATAGTGATGTGACACAACTGTAATTGAAGATAATGTTTGTGAGCATCTAAGGCACCTGAATGTGCACATGTCCATGGGTCCTGAGGGACTGGCAGATGAAGTTGCCAAACCACTGTCCATTGTATTTGAAAGGTCATGGCAGACTGGTGAAGTTCCTGCTGACTGGAAAAAGGCAAATATAACACCTATCTTCAAGAAGGGAAAAAAGGATGACCCTGGGAACTACAGACCAGTCAGCCTCACCTCTGTGCCTGGCAAGATCATGGAGCAGATCCTCCTCAAGGCTCTGTTAAAGCAGATGGAAAACAAAGCAGAGGTGCCTGATGCCAACCATCATGGCTTCACCAAGGGCAAATCATGCCTAACAAATTTGGTGGCTTTCTATGATAAAGTCACAGCAGCAGTGGACAAGGGAAGGGCAACTGATGTCATCTATCTGGACCTGAGTAAGGCCTTTGTCTCTGTCCCACATGACATCCTGGTCACCAAGCTGGAAAAACATGGACTTGATGGGTGGACAACTCACTGGATAAGGAATTGGCTGGATGGTGGCACACAGAGAGTGGTGATCA
>VWZI01004150.1:17930-33940 GCA_013396835.1 Psilopogon haemacephalus
TGTTCAAGGCCAAGTTGAATGAGGCCTTGAGCAACCTGTTCTAGTGAGAGGGATCTCTGCCTATGGCAGGGGGTCGGAACTGGATGATCTTTTAGGTCTCTTCCATCCTAAACCATTCTATGATTCTGTGATTCTATGACACAGATACCTGTCGTAGCCAGAGCTGAGGTCAAGGTGAGTGCTGCTGTCCTGGGGCTGGAACACTAAGTTTTTCATGGTGAAAACAAAACCCTCATAATATTTAACATTAAATCGGTCCCTTTTATTTAAGTACTTAAAATGCTTTACAAGCCTTTGCTAATGAAGCCTTGCAACACCCTTCAATGCACTGTAGGAAAGTGCTGTATGGGATCATTAGACTAGAGCACTGCTGGCTGGCATGGAGCCCTGCTCCACCACACGAGAGAAAGACCTGCTTAGAAATATGCTTAGCTACTCTCCATTTTCCAAAGCAGACAGGCAGATCTCCCTGAAGGTGTGAAAGGATCATATCAGTTTCGTGTAATAACATTGAGACATGATTCCAGCAAATAAACTGACTCCTCTCTGGGGCATTTAAGAGATGCTGTTACTGAGCTCGATATTGCAGTCCCACCCTTCCATGAAGGTTCCTTGGGCTTCTGTTCAACTCTTCTGTCTTGCAACTTCTTCCATATTTTCTGTAGGTTTCCAGAAGCAAAACAGAAAGGTTAGGAAAACCCCACCTTTCTTTTTCTTTATGTGTGCTGGGTTAGAGCAATATGGTGGACAATGAAAATTTACTGGTCTAACACAGGGCAGGTCTAACACTGGTAGTATGAAATTGTAGTTGAGTAGTCAACATCAGCAGGGTAAGGTAGCCCTGCTGTAGGCAAGGACGATAGGAAAGGTAATGGTTTAGCTGAAAAGTATACATCAAAAAAGAGCAGTACTTGTTGATAAAAAAAAAAAAAATTGCTACCCAGGTGTTTCAGTGGTAAAAAAAAGGTGAATGTTTTAAACCTCTTACAAAAAGTAAGCAAGTTGAAATATAAGAAAGCTTAAGGCTGCCTATTCCTCCCACAAAGTTTGCATGCTGAGCCTTCATGGCAGTAAAGGCAAGAATGTGCTCACAGACAGTGCACAAGGTACTGACCCTGCAGCAGATCATGGGAAAGTGAGCTGGGTAGGGTGATGGCCTCAGGTCCAGCAAAGGCCTGGCTGGCTCCTGTCACCCATCCTGACAACTGACCAAAAAGGGGGAAAGGAAAAGTAAAGAAATTCCAGAGAGTTGAGCCTCATTAAAATTACCTAGCAGTCCTTAGCAATAACAAACAACAGCAGTTAGAGGCTGCTTCTGGGTGCACAGGCTGCAGCTGGTTCAGCCCCAGAGTTATTTTAATTCTGCCTGTTAGGGACAGTGCTAGGGCTTGCTGTAGTCTTACCAGTGCTTTCAGCATTGATGTGACTTCAAGTCTGTAGCAGGAATGACACTGCTGATGGCGGCAGTGACAGCTGGTGCTGGCATGGAGCATAATTTCCAGTGCTCAGGGGCCCAAATGCCTCAAGAGTCTCATGCTCTTTTACACACAAATCAGTTGCCACTGCTGTTTGTCTATCACACGTAATTCTCCAAGGTGCTCCCATGCCCTCTTCCCATGGGTTCTTGAAGTGAATTTAGCATGTCATTTTGTTCTAAATTTCTGTCCAGCAGTGAGGATTCCTTGGGCCCAAATTGTAAAATGCAATCTTTCTCATAATTCAAATCAGAGGCATGGGTTTTCACCCAGACTTGTAGTTGTGGGAGCCTCCTGACCAGTTTCAATCTCAGTGAGAGTGACGGACAAGTTCTTGTGCTCTCTTGGTTGGGGTTTTGGGGGTTTTTTTTGGTTTTTTTTTTCATAAGTTGCCTGGGTTTGCTTTAGGCCTAATAATGGACTTCGTTGTTGGGTTTTTTTTTGTTGGGGTTTTTTTTGAGCATTAGTGGACACTTGAGTCACACAGTATTCTTTATCCTCTCTATTCAGGGTTTCAACCACGGATACGGTTTACAGCCATTGTTAGAAGGAATAATCCTTTGAGCATAATCCACCACCACTTTAATTATACTTGCTGTGACCCTGTAACATCATAATCAAATTCCAAAAGGGTCATAAACTCTTGCTCATCTTAGCATAGCTTTTTTTTTTTTTTTTTATTAGGCCAGGACCCTCTGAAGAGCTTATTTTAATAGCTCTTCTTTCTTTGTTGTTATGAGTGAAACACATATTTGAGAACCAAGCCAATTAACAGAAACAGTGTGTGGGGATTTATTATTACAGTATTTCAGATTACTTTTTAGTATTTCAATGTAGTATCTAAATATTATAAGTGTACTGTGCACACTTTTTTTTTTTCAACATCTCTCAAAAGGGCACTTTATTTCAATGATAACAGTATTTTCCAGGTTCTTCTTTGTTCTTACCTGCCTGTGTTTCCTATCTCATTGTTAATTACTCTGTCTTCATTGCTTCTAGGCATAACTCTTGAGGCACTGTTGTGCTAGACCTAATTTCATAGAATGATAGAATCATAGAATGGTCTGGATTGGAAGGGACCTCCAAAGGTCATCTAGTCCAAGCTTCTCTGCAGTAAGCAGGGGTACCCTCAGTTAGATCAGGCTGCCCAGAGCCCTGTCAAGCCTAACCTTGAATATCTTCATGGGTGGGGCATCAACTACCTCCCTCGCAACCTGATTCATTGTTACACTAATCTAATTTCTGTATCAGGCCTTTCCTGCCTCTTTAACCATTGCCTTTTCCTCTTCTCCAGGGATGATTCTTTATACATACAAGTACAAAACAAGGTCTTTGGAGACTCAGTCACAATCCACAGGCTTAACAAGACTGAAATTTGGTCTCTTGAGACTCAGCTACCACACACAGACTATGCATGGCTTTGATTAAGCCATATAGATGTGAACTCTAGCTATATTGAGACTTACATATCAAACAGCTGTCTGTGAAAATTATAATCTTTATAATTTTTATATCAGTGTCACCTTTTTTACTCCATTTTGGAAGGTAAGATATGCTTTAGAAGCAGGATGCTTTTGATATATGGTTAAGGGTGACACACACTAGCTGCCAAGAAGCCATCACAGCTGCCTTTTTGTTTGGAATGAGGTTCTTTTGGGAGCTGGATATTTTGGCAGTTTATGTAGAGTTGCCTTCTGCATGGGCCATTGCTCCTAGCAGAGCAGCTCAGCCTCATCCCTTGTCTCTTTCTATGAAATGGTGGCAGAACCTCCTGGCTGATCAAAACAGACTTTCTTCAGGTCTCTGTAGGCCCCTCCATTGGAAGGGCTTGACTTCAGCAGTAATGCTCAAGGGAAGCTGTAGGAAACCACATCACTTTTCTTTGTCCTCTATATGTCACATCTAGCCACAATTGCATACTTTGTGTTTGTAGACTTTTATAATTCCTATGTTTGCAGTGGACCAACAGCATCTTTTTTGGCATCTGGTAAGGACTGTAGCTGACCAAGGAGTGATGTAATGTTTGCACTGCTTTCTATGTTTTGTGTTCTTTGCCATCCCAGTAGTCTTTGCTGCTCTACTTTCTGTGGACAAAACATCTCTGAATGTGTTAAATAGTAGTGGTTATGATTACAGACAAAAGTGTCAAGCAAAGGCACCCTGAGCATCAGGCAAAGCAAAGCTGAGTTCCTCTATTTGCATCTGCTAGATTTAACTTGATCTATTATTTCTGTTCATTTTCAACACTGTGTTGAGATTGATTTAATTATATTAGAAGCTGATACTGCTTTATATTAATCACTGCAGACCTCATATGTCTTTTTCTTCTGACAGTAATTGAAAGATGCTCATTCTGAGGTCTCAGTGAAGTGAGTGTACACACATCACTTCTGAGCACAGTCCAGTTTTGCCTGCATTGCACTTTGGAAGTTCAGTCTCTGGGTTTGGGATCTAGAGGAAGTCTGTGCAGGCATAACATGTACCAGGTGAGGGTGGGGAAAAGGAAGGAGTCAGAGGCAAAGCTCAGGAAACAAGACTTCCACTACTCAGCATGCTATGCTGACAACCTGGGTCAGGACATCAGAGCTTCAGGGCTCACCACAGTGGGAGCTGAAATGAAAGGAGGACTGACTTTCCAAGCCAGTATTTGAAAACAAAAAAACCTATACTGGCCTTAGGAAATACACCTTCTTAAGAAGGGCATGTAAAGGGAATGTCAAGTGATGAAGCCAAGCAACTGAAAGGTGAAGAGAATCTAAAAGAAATATATGTGTCGGAACAAGTGTCACTTCACTACCAGGAAGATATGTAAACTAAAATATTCTCCAGGAAATCTCTAGATGAGCCAGATACAAATTACTGTATTGCAGGAATATGTACAGGTTTACATTCATTATAATTTTTATTATCAACAGAAGAGAATCTTAGCCATACAGTAAAATTGAGGGGGAATCCTGTGAAGATACCCAGCTTTGTGCATATAACTGAAAGCTCTTTGAAATTAGCTAACATCAGTATCTTTGATTTAAGTCTTATCTTCCCCTTCTAAATTTAATTACTAACTGCTCCTTCCTGGCAAACTTTAGAAGAGAGCATCTCTTTTCCAAGATAGGAAAGGAGAAAGACAGACATCTGAAACCAGAGATGGAATGTGGGCTTAAAATGAATTTAGAGCCATAATAAGCATATCCACACCACATCCTGGTCTCCAAGCTGGTGAGACATGGGTTTGATGGGTGGACCACCAGATGGATAAAGAACTGGCTTGATGGCCGCACCCAGAGAGTGGCTGTCCATGAGTCCACGTCCAAGTGGAGGCCAATGACAAATGTTGTCCCTCAGGGATCAGACCTGGGACCAGTCTTGTTTAACATCTTTGTGGGTGGCATGGACAGAGGCATTGAGTGCACCCTCAGCAAGTTTGCTGATAACACCAAGCTGTGTGGCACAGTCGACTTGCTAGAGGGCAGGGATGGCATCCAGAGGTACCTGGACAGGCTAGAGAGGTGGGCACAAGCAAACCTCATGAGGTTCCACAAGGCCAAGTGCAAGGACCTTCATCTGGGTCAAGACAATCTCAAGCACAAGTACAGGCTGGGCAGTGACTGCTGGAGAGAAGCCCTGAGGAGAGGGACTTGGGGGTGCTGGTGGACAAGAAGCTCAACATGAGCCAGCAGTGTGCACTTGCAGCCCAGAAAGCCAACCAGATCCTGGGCTGCATCAGGAGAAGTGTGGCCAGCAGGTCGAGGGTGGTGATTCTCCCTCTCTGCTCTGGAGGCCCTATTACAAGAGGGATGTGGACACGCTGGAGCATGTCCAGAGAAGGGCCACAAGGATGCTCAGAGGGCTGCAGCACCTCTGCTATAAGGAGAGACTGAAAGAGCTGGGGCTGTTTAGTCTGGAGGTTCTGAAGTGACCTTACTATGGCCTTTCAGTATCGGAAGAGGCCTACAGAAAAGCTGGGAAGGGACTTTTTAGGCTATCAGGTAGTGACAGGACTAGGGGGAATGGAGAACAGCTGGAGGTGGGGAAATTCAGCTTGGATGTAAGGAGGAAGTTCTTCACCATGAGAGTTGTGTGAGCCTGCAATGGGTTGCCCAGGGAGGTAGTTGGGGCCACTTCCCTGGAGGTGTTTGCAGCCAGGCTGGATGAGGCTGTGGGCAGCCTGATCTAGGGTAGGGTGTCCCTGCCCATGGCAGGGGGGTTGGAACTAGATGATTCTTGTGGTCCCTTCCAACCCTGACTGATTCTATGATCCTATAATTCTATGTTTAAGTCCTACTTCCTGGGAAGTGATGGGACATTACCTGCTGATGGAAAGCAAAAAATAAACTTCTGGACATCCAGAGGAGGCATGGTCTGATTGAGCAATCTGGCAGGCTGTGTATTTCCCCTGTCCATGTGTCCATGCTGCCATACTCCGTACCCATGTGGGCTTGGATGGATCTACCAGCATTGCTGCCCAGGTGGATCCGGTGGAACAGAGGTCTTTTTCTTGTTTACAGTGGAAAACCCATAATGACATACTGGGTTACTAGCCAAGGGATCCAGAAACAGTTAAATAATGTAAGCGGAGTATGAAATCAGGACTGAGGAGTGAAAACTGCTTGTTTACTAAAGTTATATATATATNTAGCATGGACTAATAAATGCTTGTTTGTTTTGAAATTGTTATACTATCCCACTGTAAACTCCTTCTAGTTGTATAACTCTCTAAAGGTCTATATCTCCACAGCAGCTTAGCTCATTTGGAAAATGCTGAAATAATCACTGGGGAAGATGTTGCTGATTCTTACAGAAAAAGTACTGGCCTATGATCTCAGTGTTACAGAGATGTGCTCAGAGATGGACTGCATAAGGGTCAGAAAAAAACTTCTGCTGTGCTGTGGCAGCTGGTTTAGTCCCTGTGGCTGGTTCCCTCTGCAACTACAGTGTTATCTATAAAGTGACAACAGAAGACAAAGAGAGAGATTAGAATCAATAACAACAACAACAAAAACCTTTTCTTGCAAGTTGCATGAAGGGTAGGAAAGACAGAAGACTGTCATGGTTGACTGATTTCCTAAGAGCTGGGCGCCAGTATTGTGTGAGTGGAGATCGAGTGTTTCCCAAGTTCTTCTGGTAGAAGAACTTCCCTGAAACACAAGCATGGAGTTGTAACCCACACCCTGACAGCAGCCTGAGAAAAGTCCTGTATGCTTGTATCACACAGAGTGGGAGAAGCTGACATAGTCCAAATCCTGAGAGCTGTAATGGTAGAAATAGTGGCTGAGACTTAGTGTGGAAAGAAAGAAGCTGAGGTGGAGGCTGGGAGGAGAATATGGAGAGGAGGGGAAGGCAATAGGTGTTCATTTTGTCACTTTGTTTACTCATTTTGACATCTGTTCCCCATTCTAGATCTATTTACTACCAAAAAATTGTGTTAGACTGCACTAAACCTAGACTCCACTCCCTATTCACTTATCAATGCTTGAATAAACAGAAACAGCTAGAACATCACTGATGTGATACAGATTGTTTAAGTAGGCTTATACTTCAAAACTGAACTAGTATTGGGTATTTTGAAAAGAATATCAGGAGGGAAAGGATTCAGCCTCAGTGGTGCTGTAGACACTCAGAGAAAGTGGCAGTCAGAAATTAGTTCTCACAACTGAGGAAGTGCAGTCACATCTTCCTAAAAATAAGGTCACCAGCTAGGAAACGAAATAGTTTAAAGGAAAAAAAAATCAACCAAAAGCAATATGTGGATGAATAAAAGGGAAAACAACAACAATACTCCACCCTCCCAAACAACATCCAAAACCCAACCAACCAACCAACCAAACAGAAATCCAAACAAAAGAAACTCAGGGAAAACTGGCTCAAAGATTCTTTAAGGAGAAACCACATGACATTTCTCAGGAATGGCTTCTAGGTAAATCCTAGGCTGGGAATAAAGCCAGAATAGATCACTACAGACAAAGACCAGTGATGTTGTATCTTCCCAGCATAAGATATAAAATGGACAGGTCTTTATTGTGGTCTGGCCTGGATCCATAAAAGGTTAGTGCAGTAAAAACAGCTGCAGGGAAAGTTGGCTTCTGGGGCCTTTGGGGCAAGTGGCTTCACTGAAGCCCATAAAGGAGAAGCTGCATCTTATACATGAGGAAGGGATGGGGAAAATGTGAAATCTTTTCACTTCAGCCCCAAAATTATTGGTCATTATCGGGGAAAAAAAAAATTGTATTCTCAGTCCGTTTTGTCTGATCTGCTTGATAATATATTTTATAAACACCAAAATATTTTCTGGGATTTAACTTTCTATTTTTTAAATGTTTTAATAGTTTGTCTGTAGGATCAAGCAAGAATAAAAGGGCATAGCTAGCTCCTGGAGAAAAAGTGCCCTTCCTCTCTGTGGGGGAGCCTTGTCTTTGTATGCCCTAGATGTCAATGTGTAAGATCCATCTGGCATCCATGGATCTGGCACAGTACACCCACAGAGGCAGATGAGAAGAATATTTTTTTCTATTTGAAATGGCTTAGCAAAAGGTTTGGTCTACAGCCTTGGAGTGGATGGCTGGTCTTGTAACACTCCCTGTGTGTTTTTTCTTTCAAGATCCAAAGTCACTGGTTCAGGTATGGCCCAGGGCCACCCACTTGCTGGTGGAGTGATGGAGCTGGTCTGCAAAGCTATGGTCCCTAATGAGCTAAGTTAATTGGGCAAAATGGTGGCAGTTTCCCTCAACCATACTCAGGGAATACATTTTATAACCCTCCTCCTAGAAAAAAGTTCCACCAGGGCTTCATGCTTTATGCTTGATTGCTTCCTAGGGACGGACGATGAAGGTGACTGCTTACTCGGGGACTGCTATATCTATTAGCAACAGTTGCAGAGAAGCACAAAGACTTCTTTTTTTGCAGCTTGTGAGTGTTCACATCCTTTATTTTCACATGAGGAAACTGAGTCTTAGAGCATCACAAGGCAGATACATGTTTCTAGAAGAAATGTCAGGTCTCATATGTCAGGATATAAATTGACTGCTGGTTTGAAGTAAAGGTTACAGCAGAACTGTTAGCTTAAAGCAGTTCAACCCAAAGAGTGGAAAGAGCTTGAAATAAACCCAAAACTGTTGTCCTTAGGAAGAAAATCTTTCAAAGAATGGCCACAGATTTTGTAGGATTGAGCAACATGGCTTTGGAAGGTGCAGATAATCTGGCAGCTGCTACTTGTCATTGTCATTGTCTAGTGCAGTCTCCAGGTAGGGCAGTGGCAGGGTGTCTGCTCTCTGGCAGTCAGTCAGGTGTCCTCTGGAAGGACCTCAGAGAACTGGCAGTTACTTCTCAGGGGGCATGCCCTTCTGGGCATCCAACACAGTTCTTAAGCTTTGGAAAAGTGTGGCAGGCTGAATAAAAAGAAGGTGAGGGTTTAAACTACAACCTCCACAAAGCAGGAGCAAATGGTTAGTTCTGACTTGTCACAGCACAGGACTCTTTGTAGTGCTGGGCTGTTGACAGCTAGATAGAAGTGCACAAACATGGGTAAGTGTTGTATGGGAGTGTGTTGCTTACATGGAGCTTTTGGCATGTCCCCACTACCTGTAAATTGGACTGGAAAGATCCTTCCACCTAATTTGTAGGCAGCTGGAGTATGTTACTTTGCTGGAATATGCTGACTTCTGTCAAATAATTTTTTTTTTTTTTTTTTTAGAGTTCCAAAGGGGTACTTTCATGAACATAGTGAGAGGTTTTGTTTAGAGGAAAAAAAACAATTCTTGAAGGGTCTGTAAAACACAATGTATATAGTGTCTATATAGGCATATGTATGTATATATGCATAGTTTCTAGATTTATGCAGTTAAGATGGAAAAAAGTAATTTTGAGTATGCCAACCTTGAAAAGATTTTCAAAGATGTGTTAATGCAGAGCCAAAACATAAGAATCTGACCTAGGTTGGTTTACATGTATGAGCAAAAACATTTACTCAGCTAGTAAGTATTTGATTAACCTTTGTTTATTGCTTCAAGATGAGAGACAGTTAAGATACAGGAACTTGTGGATTATATTTTTACTTTTTGGCTGATGTTCACTTCCTCTGCAGAAAAAAATATGGTGTAGTTAGGAAAATAATGTATTTCTTTCTTGTTTCAAAATCTGTATTTCAAAGTCCAGGGCTGAACTCAGGAGAAATGCATCTATTCTTTCTTTTATTTAAAACAAAACCAGAAGACAGTTACAAGCAATGTGAGGCCAAGCATCACGCAACTCCCCTGACATGACAAAAGCAGACATACAGGCAGAAGCACATGCAAAGCTTCTACTTTCTAAAGTTAGAGAGAGACCTGGATTTCTCATTCGTGGTCTAAAAACTAAGCAATGTCAAACACAGAGCCTTTGTAGGCAGTTCTTGGTTTTATGTCTTTCCCTTACAAGGTATTTTGCACTTTAAACGAGCTTATTTCAATGCGAGGACATGAAGATCTTTCCATGCTGTGCATTACTGCTAACAAGACCTATCTACCACAGCTATGCACCTTCCCAGTACGGGTCAAGAGTGGTGCTGTCCCTCTCTGCAGGGTCCCAGCATATGTCAGTTTGAAAGCTGCCGTGAATCACCTATTTTTCCTCCGGTTATGTAATACAGATTAAGAATTCTTTTGTCCTGAATAATCTGATGGGAGCGTGTTGCAACAGAGAGAAGGCTGCCTGCCTGAATCACAGGAACTGAAAAGAGAGTTGTCAGGAGAAAGTTTGACCCAGCTAAGCTCTACTGGGACCTACAGCTCATGTTGTAGGGAGATAAAGTGATAACTGATATGTGACCTTGAAGGACTGGAACATCCTTTTTGTCAAAGTAGACCAAGACCTTTGATCTGGGTGAATGTATGAAAGTGTAAGCAACAAGATAAACCTTAGCAATTAATTCCTGTTTCCAGTTTTTGTTTTGTTTCACTCTTTGTGTGCCTTTTTTTTTTTTTTTAAATAAAATAATTGTTCTCAATAGGGATAGAGTAAATTAGGTGATTTTCATGCCTTAAGAATTTTTCACTTGAAAGTCATATTTGAATCAGGATTGTCATGGAAAGCATTCTATGGCACAGTCCCATATGCCATGGTCAGAAATAGATTTTACTAGTGTAAATCATTTGGCAAATGAAGCATGAAGACTGTCTGTGTCAGACACTCTTACAGGCATAAACTTCTCTTAGCATTATACTAGGATGTAGAAATGACCTAAGGTCTTCCTTTCTGCTTTTACAGTGCAGCATTTGTAAAAGAACGTCTGTTAGAAGGTTCTTTAGACAAAAACGGGAACACAATCATGAATAACAGGAAGGGAACCATTAATAGTAGCTGTGGTGACTTCTTAGGAGAAATCTCCAGAGCCACATATCTGTCCTTGATAAACTCCAAATCAACTGGCAATCACAAAGCTAAGCCAAGGCAGCACTTAGTAAAGTCATTGTCACTGGTGTTTCCACTGTGAATGTTCATGCTCATCCAGGAAATCTACTCTGAAGATCCTCCTTATGAGATTCAGGTGGAGTAGAATGGTGCACTATGCAGTTATTTAGCAGTAAGCTCCTGTATTGAATTTCTTGTCTCGGCTGAACTCTTTAGCAAAATTGAATCTGTAGGTTCATTTTCTACACTGGCTCAGCTTCCCAGAAATCATCAGAGCCCAGCCCTAAACAGAACCGTGATGATGGAGGTAGTTGCTAGGCAGAACTCTCTACTGCACTGTGCTCTACTGCTCTGTACAGAGGACAATACCTCTTTTTTTTATATCCATTCAGGCTTTGTTTATTAACATTTATGTTTGCTTTCTTTACTGGGCAGCTACACAACCCAGTCATTAATCAGATAGTTTAAAAAAAACTCCTCAGGGAAAACAGTTTCAATTTTGAGAGTGCTTTAAACCCTGTAAAATTTCAGAAGGATTGTATCTAGTATGGTCTACATTACTTCAAATACCTAGTTCTTGACAAAGGCAGGTAGTTTTCACAAACTTTACTCACAGGAGAGGGAACTGAAACACACAGAAATTCTGTGGATGATCCAACACTGAAAAGCATTTTAATGTAAAGAACTTGGATTTTGTTTTGACTTTTTTGGTTCTCAGTCTGATTTTTTTTGTCTGCTACTAAGATAGCAAAAGATTTCTACATTTCTAGAGATAAATCCATTGTTCTAGGCTAAACAAAATCCTGGACTACTTGGCTATATTGTGAGGAGCTGATGCATTTTACTGTTAAATATCATGGTCATCATCACCATCACTCTTTTCTTTGTTGTACTGCTCTTAAATTTATTGTTTTAAAAGCTCCTATTGGTTTCAAAAGCAGTTCAGCCTGGGCTTGTGATGAGGTCACTTAACTGCCTTGAGGACTGAGGAAATACTGCAACTATGAGCAACATAGAGAAGAGCCACTTCCAAGAAACACACATGTAGGTAATGAATGTTTTAAAGTACAAGGGAAGTAGTTTGCTGAAGAGAAACAGAAAATATGCATTTCTCCAGCTTTTACTGGGGCTTTGGCTCAGCCCAGGCTTGCACATATGCAGAGCAGTGAACCTTCCTGGTGTTACTAGCTGTGGCTGTCCCTTGGTTAAGCACTGCAGCAGTTTCCTATCCATTACTGTGCCTGTACAAGTACTGAGTGGGAGCGGTGCATTGCAAAAAGGGCTCTGCCCTACTCCAGTGCACTCAAACCAGCTTCACTACATATTCAGGTTTTACTGAATCCATCAGATTCAGTATATGATGGATAAAACTTAACAAACCTACCTATAAACCTGGTATAGAAGAACATTTTGTTAGTTTGTTGGTTGGGAAGTGGTCTGGAAGAAGCAGAGTCGATGAATGGGAAGCATCCAAACAAGAAAGCACAAGTTTGGAAAGCAAGGGGAACCCAGGTTCAAATCCAGTGCTACACACCACTCACTGAGAGACCTCTGGCAGGTCATTTGACATACTTGTGTTCTAATAAACCAAACTGTAAGTTTGTTTACAAGCTGAAAAACCACACACTGCGCCTGGGAAGATCTGACTCAGGCAAAAATCCTTAACACCCATGTACAAATCTTGTGTGTCCTTCTCTGAGCAGTGCTGACCCAACCATCAGGTTTTTTGTTCTGATTGGTTTTGAAGGAGAAAATGGTGCACTGAATTACTATGTTAACTTAGAGCAAAACTCTAAGGAACAAACAAATTTTTCATCTTCCAGAGACAACTTTTTTAATACCTTTGGTTTAAATCAGGGGATGGCACTCCAATAATCAAACTCAGAGAGGTTCCTGAAAAGACTTCTACTCTCTGTGGCAATTGCTAGGCTGTATCTACCTCCAGAAAAGCCCTGAAAGCAAAAGATAGTATTGTGCTTTTGGAAATAGTTTATCAGCTTTTCATCTTACAATTTCATTTTGGTACTTGATGAGAAGAATCAGCTGCCTGCTTCTGATGCTTTGCTTCTTTTCCTCCTCCCACTGTATATGTGTCTTTCCGAGCTTTCAGCCTACAGGGGTCAAATCACCTTTGGGATGCTGGTGGGCTGCAGATGATGTTTCAAGAAACTGCTGAAACCCACATTAGGACTGTGCACAGAAGACCTGACAGGGAATAGGAACAAGTGCAGAACTGAGACTGATGTATATTCTTTTATGTACATCAAACTCAACATTGTGCAGGATGTTAATTCTTCATGATTGAAAATTGATGTATTTTATCTATCAGGTGGCAACCATTGACTTTACTCAAGCTAAATCTTGCCAGCTGGGGTCCAGCTGTTTCTGAACTATAGAGAAAAGCAATGCCTTGAAATATGTGGAATGCATCCAAAACAAAGGTCTTTTATTTGGGAATCATAGCTAAGTCATTTATATTTTTTTCATATTTTCTACCTTTAGGCTTTGATCCAGGAACTTACCTTGGAAAATATGTAAACACATGTGACATTTTTCTCAGGAAATACATGCACTGCATTGGGTTCATTGGATGAACCACTGATTTCTCCAGTAAAGAGTGGGCATGACAGTCCATGGAAGAAGAAATACTGAACCATTATTTCCTTTCATATGACCTAGACACATACTTAAATTTAAACACATGTTTAACTAACCTTCTTCACAGGATTTCTTTCCTGACATTGGACCTTAACTACAAGCATATTTTTGGCAGCTGTTTACGTTTCTGATGCTGAGTGTCTCTACTTTGCAGGAGAAACTTCTTCAAAGTACAACAAAATGTCACAAAGCTATTTGTAAACACCGCTTCACAAAATAGTGGAGGAGTCCCTGCCTTTACAAAGACACATATTTTTGGTAGGAAGTGTCCTGCTTGCAGGGTTTAAAAAGTCTAATTCAAATTATAGTTTGTGATGAAACTGGCTTCTTATGAAACAGTGTGTGTACTGATCCAAGCACGAAATGATCAAACCAGTTCATGAAGGGCCATTTCCTTAAATGCATGGGAGTTTAAACTGAAACCTGCCTTGAATTAATTATTCAATTATTTGAATTAATTAATTGACCACTAGAGGTATTCACACACAAACGTTGCAGCTGTAGATCCAAATAGATAAGGTGTTTAAGGACTATCAACTTGCTGAAACAGATGGAAAACACTCTGTGTTTTCAGATGATTAAAAAAATTCCTTCACAAACTGGGCTGACAATAAACAAAAGACAAACTGTACCAGTGAAGGTGACAGTGCACCCACAATAAACTTTTCAAATCAAATACAGTATATTCACTGTCTGTACAGTTTTCATTGTACTGCAAACTTTTTGTCCTTCAAAGCTGAAGTAATTTATTTATAAGTTATTACCAACATAACACTGTAATACATTGCATAATGTTTTTATTAACTCTTTATACATCAGGTTGCAAAGCACAGAAGATGAAAGTTTATTTATAATTATATCAGAGGGGTTGAGACTTCCTCTAATCCCTACTTCAAGTTTGCTTCAAGATGGTATTAATTAGAAGGCCTGACAGGCAAGGAATCTTTTGCATTTCCTGGTGGTTGTGCTGAGCAATAACGACTCATTTCCCTTTTCAAGAAAATTTGTCAGCTTGGCTGAAGTAAAAGTCTTATGCCTAGCACGTGTTGCTTTTAAATTAATGTGGCTCACAGATGTCACTGTAAGCTTGAAAGAACACACTGGTTTTCTTCTCCATGATACCCAGGGTGGAAAAAATGTCAGTGACAGCTCAGGAAACCAAGAACTGTCTTTCTTCCTGTGCAGGGTCACAGAATCACTGAATCATTTCAGTTTCAAAAGACCTTTAAGATCATAGAGTCTAACCATTATCTAAAATTAGCAAGCCTGGTAGTAAACCATGTCCTTTAGCATTACATCTATGCATCTTATAAACCCTTACATGGATAATGATTCAACCATTTCTCTGTGTACCCTTTTCCAGTGCTTGACAACTCTTTCAGTAAAGAGATTTCTTCTAATATCTGAGACAAACCTTCCCTGGTGGAACTTGAGATCATTTCCTCTTGTCATATCACTTGATACTAAGAAGAAGAGACCAACACCCATGACACTAGAAGTTTCTTTTAAGTAGTCATAGAGAGCAAGAAGGTCTCCCCTCAGCCTCCTTCTCTCCAGTGTGAAGTACCCTCAGTGGCTCCTCATAAGATCTCTTCTCCAGAACCTGTAACAGTGTCATTGTCCTTCTCTGGACTTACCTGCGCATCTCAATATATTTCTTGTAGTAAGGGCCTCAAAACTGAACACAATATTCAAAGTGTGTTCTCACCAGTGCAGAGTACAGAAGGGGACAAGCTTTTCCCTAGTCTTGCTGGCCACACTATTCCTGATCCAGACCAGGATGCTGTTGGCTTTTTTTTGGCCATCTGGGCACACTGCTAGCTCAGATTCATACAGCTGTCAGTCAATACCCTGAAGTCTTCCTGTACTGGGCAATTTTCCAGTCACTCTTCCTCAGACTTGTAGAATTCTATGGTGGTGTTGTGACTGAAGTGCAGAACTCTGCACTCAGCCTTGCTGAATCTCATATGATTGGCCTCAGCCATCTGTCCAGGTCCTTTTGCAGAGCTTTTCTACTCTCAATCCCACCCAACGCGGTACAATCTGCAAATTTATTTAGGATTGGCTCAATCCCCTCACCCAGATAATTCATAAAGATATTAAACAAGGCTGCCCCCAGTACAGAGTCTAGGGAACCCCATGCTCAGTAGCTGGATTTTGCTCCATTGCTCACAACTTTCTGGGACAGCCATCCAGACAGTTTTAAAGCCAGCAAAGCATCCACCCACATGCAGTCAGTTTCTCAAGGAGGATGCTGTGGGAGACAGTGTCAAAAGCTTTACTGAAGTCTGTGACGAGATAGCATTAATTAGATGCAATATCTCGCGGCGGGTGGCGGTCTTAGTGCTCGCCTCGCCGGTTCTTTTGGGTTTTCGGTCGGCAGAAAAGACACAAATATCGCTCAAATGTCAGGTACAACAGTTTAACAACTAGAACTTGGGAGAACAGAGAAGCTATACACAGAATAAATCCCGACTCGCCTATGAAATGCCCGCG
>VWZI01004150.1:40172-55685 GCA_013396835.1 Psilopogon haemacephalus
TCTGCTGTGTGCACACAGCCTGTTGGGATGCTGAACTGCAACACTGCTAGAAGGAAAAGGTTGTCTCTGAGGGCTGTGAGCCACTTCCATACAGCAGGACTACAGCTCCTATTGGTCAGCGGAGTTTGGCAGTGTAGTACAGCTTCAGTAGCTGCCAAGTTTCCTGCTGTTCAAAAAAAGCCAAGTATTTCTGATTAAATTTATAGTGAAGAGGCTGAAGACTCCAGAAATAAAATCAGTTCCCAGTTCCCAGATCTGAATCACTGTGTTACTAAACGTCCTGGTGTTGTGAAGGGAATCTCTGATTCTCTATAAAGCTTTGAGCTGTTTCTCTGCCCATTAAATGAACTCCCGTGCTTAGTGGTTCAAGAGGAGAAGGCTGTCTTCTAGTAGGCTAAATATCATTCGTGTACTGTATGCAGTGAGCTTTACAAATGTACAGATTTTAAGGATATTAAACCTTTCTTCTGTTTCCTGGCAGTTCCAATAACCCAGATCTTTCTGGTTAGTCTGTCCTGGTTTAGATTTTTTATTTCAACCACTGTGTACATGTGCGTAAACACTCTGCTTTCAGTGAGAGTCTCTTGTGATGGTTTGCTGTGCTTTAAGTATTTGGCTTTTCAGTTAAAGCCAAGTTCTGGTCAGGCATGCCCTGTGAGTAGGCTGCTCGATGTTATCTATCTACAATCTATCTCACATTTAATATATGGTAATTTTTGAATGTAAAATAAAGTTGCTTGGTTTAAAATAGAAGAGAGATACCCTCACAAAGCACTATACATTATATTCTGACCTGACCTTTCATGCCTTTTCATCTTCTACAAGTCCTGGCACTAACACTGTCTTTGTGCTTCTCACAGCATGCTGCTGCTTCACAACCAGGGAGAGACGTGCCCTCTGCTCACTGGCCCCACCTCTTCTCACCAGCAGAGCCTCAACAGAGCTCTCTATGCTCAGGTCTGGCACCAGCCCTTGGTTGGTTCTTAGTGCTGTGGGATTGTCATCTCATGGCCTTTAGGCTATAATACAGCATTGTTTCATGTGTGTGACTCTTCCCAGATATTAATTCATGTTATGTGGCAGTGGATTTCAGGAACCAGCCTGTTTAAACAAATGCCTCTCTGTGGAGGCTTTCCTCTGGATGTTATAGACCATGTTGGAGGGACAGAGGACGCAGCAGACCTGCTATGCCTCAACAGCAGCTGTCAACTTAAGATACTGTGCTTTCTTAAATTTCATTTCCAAAGGTTGAGCTAGAAGCCTCTAAACTCTATAAAACCCTTAGAATTTAAATGTTTACTCGCTTTCAGGTAGAAGCCACTACAAAGACATAAACTTGTCTAAATGTTGCTTAGAACAAACTGCTGCCATCTCATCACAGCATGTAGCAAATGCAAAGTACCAGGGTGAGAACAAAGGCTCTGTTGCCCCAATCAGCCTCCTATGGAAGACTAAAAGTCACTGGCATTGCAGCTGCAATGCAGTGGCCATTTGGGATAACTGAAGGTACAGGCTCCCAAAGGGCTTGCTTGTGGTGGGATCATGCCTTTAGCTTCATCCACGCTAGTTGCACTGAGGGAGCCAAAAGGTGTTCTAAAATAAAGTCCTGAGATTTGTTCTACTTGAAAACTACATTTGTCTGAGTTCACCATAGAGGTTTATTGTCATGTTTCATGTCATCTACAGGTTTATTTAAAGCTAGTGATAACCACAGTTACTAAGAGAATCCCTCACAAGTGACAGAGGTACTGGGAATATTCAGTCCTAATGCTTAACGAGCCTAGTGAAAAGGTAGTAAGGAAGAGTGAACTTTGTAGACAGTAGAATACCAATTAAAATGTGCAAGAGGAGAGTTTCTTAGTGTTGTTGGAACAGTAAAACAACGTCGTAGGCTGTCCATATGCACATTAAGACAAATAGGTATTGCATGTTTTTTATACGTTCCATTTAAATTACATGTATTTCCTTCAGGTGTTCTCTAAATTTATTTATTCAGGCTTCAAAAGCAGTGATTTTGTTATAAGTCTCTAAACACTTGTTTATTTCTTTCTCAGACATTCACAACTCAGAAGTCCTAAAGATGAGAGAGAACTAAGGGGTTTGGGTCTTGCACAGGGGTAAGGAAACAACTTCATGACAGTATGAGGCTGTCAGATGTGTGCTTCTGGTTTTGGCACTTAGAGAAATGCAGTGAAAGAACAATACTTTGAATCTTCCTTCTTATATTCATAGGCTCAAAGTTTCACATTTGCCTTATAATTACATCTTAGGTCAGCCACTGAACACATAAAAAAATATAAATTTCAATCAAAACTTGATAGAAAGTAATGGAAAACCACTGGGCTTTGTTTTATATAGCTGCTTTTCCCATTAAGTCTTCAGAAAATGCTGGTGACTTCTGGTTTCAAACTTTCTTCAGTAGTAACTTGAGATATTTTTAAAGGAATTCTATTTTTTTCAGGGGTACTGGGCAATTGCCTTCTGAAAACCTAACTTTTACAAATGTTTTCTGTTGTGGTGAACACAGAAAATCTCTAGTTCCCTTTTAAAATCTCAAGCAATTAAATCCAAATAGTTTTTGGCTTGATTGTGATTTTCTTATATTGTCTATGGCCCAGGTCCTGTTTCTGCTAGCCTCTGTGTCAAAATGTCTATGGACATTTTGGCACTAAAAAAAACCCTTAAGTTTGCAAGAGTTACCTGCAAAGGATCATAATAATTTACAAAAATATAGTGATTAATATATTTTTAAAAATTTCTGGCTCAGTGTGCACCAGTTTTGTTCTTTTGCCATCTTTCCTTTCCCAGTGGTGTTCTGGAAGTCTATCTAAGCTGTTCATAATAATTCACCAGTAATTTATTCCGTTGCTCCCCTCCCTCTCCTTACCCCAATGGGCTGCTTACTTCACATTTTTGTTTTGCAAAATTGCTTCTCTACACAGTAAGATCAACCTCTCCGATCTGCATTTCTGCAGTGATGATATCCGCATTGATTTGAGAAAGCAAGAGTATCAAAATAAAAGTTTGGGCTTATCTTCTTCAGTCTAGCCCCTGATTGAAGTTTAGTGAGTGCTTTTCAGGCCCTTTGAAGTCGGTAGTTCAAATTACTTTTCTACAAGAGGCAAATGGTTAGCTTAGAATCAGTATTTTGTGGCAGTGAAATTATACTTACAAAAGTTTTGTCCATCTTCCTGGTGAGCATATGCTGACTTTATTGTGGTATTTTAAGGCATGCAGAAATGCTTGCCTTGTAAAGCCAATGTGACAGAAAGGAAACTCTTAAGTTTAGAAATATCTTTCTGAGACCCTTTTTTCCCCCTGTGGAGCAACTCACAGGCTTTATTCTTTACACCTCACGGCATATGGTGGTGATAGGAAGCGGTAGCGCTTTGTTACTTGAAAAACAGAGTGATTTGCATGGGATCTGAGAAATGTAGTAGATCAGGGGATTAAGTGTTTAAAAAGCAAGAAAAAAAAAAAAAAAAGCCCAACCATCTGAATGTTAGAATCAGAAGACAGGCTGTCTTCAATGCATCCAGGAGGATCAGGGTAAAATGCAACTTGGTCAAATCGTTGCAGTGATGAAGAGCCCAAAGTAATGGCGCAACACAGGAGGAACAGAATGTCTAATGGGAGAAGTCACGTTTGAGTCCTCATCCAAGCACACCCTTGAGTGGGTGTGGAGTTTAGTGTTTATTCAGTAGACTATCAACGTCTATTGTCTTGGGAAGATGTGATTCTCTTTCAGCCATCAGAAAGGAGAAGCAGGGAAATGACTCTTGTTCCAGTGTGTGATGGTATGAGCCGGATCATATATATCCCCACACTATTCTAAGCAATGCTGGCTGAAATCTGTAACACTGATATATCGTTGTAGTCAGAAGAATGAGGCCTGAGCTCAATCTCTTTCCAGTTTTGTTTTTGTGTGTTGCAGCTGCCCTGTATGAATTTTGTTCGGGTATTTTACTTTTTTGGGTTTGTTTGTTTGTTTTTCTTTTCCTCTCCCTCTTTGGTGTAATCTGATATCTCTGCAGTAGAATAGTTTTGTGTTACTCATCTAAAGCTCTTCACTTTCTTTCTTCCCCACCCCTTTTTTACTCTCCCGGCAGTGGGGGAGAGGAGAAACCCTCTGAGGTTAACCCCTGAAACAGTGCCTGACAGTAAGGGTTTAGGGAGCCAATAGTTATTGCCCTGACCTGCTGTTTTTCCAAAGGCATATGTTAGATCAAGCCGACAGTTCAAGCACAGAGAAATATTTGGCACTAGCTGTTTCTTGTGAACATGTTTTATATGTTCCCTTTTCACACATTTGCCTTGTTCTTGTAAGGTTTGCTTTTTTTTTTTTTTTTAAATTAGTTTCAATTTTTTTTCTCTGAAGTAACCTGAAGATCTGCCTGACCTGAGGTGTTGCGTGTAGGCCTTGCCATTTAAACTATTTTCTACCATCCCCTTGGACCAAGAGTGAAGGATATTAATGAGATATCTACATTTAAACAGCACAGGAAACTGCTCCAATTCCTGCCTGTTAGCTAGAGAGCTTGGTCAGAATCTGTTCCTCTGTCAGCAGCCTCATGACCTGTGCAAATGGATGGTGTGAGATTTTTGTTGCCTATCTACTCATGTTTACAGAGGACATGTTTCAGAGGACAAAAGTCTGTTCTGGGATGTTAATTAATATGCCTGCTTCACTGCAAGATCTGTTTCTCTGTGATACTTCTGGGACACTTTTGCCCGACTTAACCTGCATTTTTGAGAGACACAACAATTTTTAACTGATACCTAAAATCTTTCTTCTTTTGAGACAGTATAAAGGATTTTAAATTGGTTGGGTTTTTAAAAAAACTATCATTGCTTTTAGATTTGGTAGTCCTTAAAAGACTCATTCCTTCTCAAGACATTTCAGGAAAAAAAATATATACCTCTGCTTTATAGATAGAAAGTTAAGTAGTGGTAGAGCTATAGGGGAACAATGGAGGGGTTCAAATCCTGTAAATCCCGGAAGTCCCTACCTGGGTAAACTGCCATTTGTGTGGATTTTCCTTCTGCTGGGGGCCTCCGTGCAGCCTGGCAATCATAGTGTCATTCTTCCTGTGATTATTCAGGCTTCTTCACTGGATCAGATTGAGATGCTGCTGTTTCTAGACTTTGCTCCTTTGACTGTTACGTTCAGAAAAGCAGTTACATTTTCCTAAAATCGTGTCTTCTTTGCAGATTTGATACTCGAAGTTGCAGGTAGGATCTGTGGTGATTTTGTAGAGCAGAAAGATATTTGCGAGTTCCTTTTTGGGTTGCAGTTAATAGCAACTTTCCTTAGAGCCTTGTCTGGTCTTTCACAGGATTCCTTTATGGTGGCGTTGTAGATGCTAAAGACCAACAAATACCAGTTGCCACTGCAATGATAGACTGGAGGCAGTATTGCAGCAGCTGGGACTCTGCGATACCTGTCTATAGGAAAAAGAATGCAACGGTTTAGTACAAGGGCTAAGCCGCCTGCTCCTCCAACACATAAAGTGAGGGGAAGAGTAACACACACAACTCAGGGCTGAGATAAAGAGATAAGACTTTAATGTAACATGATATATCATTAGCGCAATGTGTAATTACTTTAGCTAATAATCTAATTAATCTAATAGTGCAAAGAATGATTAGCTTAGCCTGTTTGCAGAAGCTGCACAGGGGAGCAAACAAGCAAAGAACAAACAAACCAAAAAACCCTACCCCAGTATAAAACAGAAAACCAAAACCAGCAGCTACCTGACTCCCACTCTTAGCACTGCCATACCCACAGGAAAAAAAGCCCACACCAAGAAGCAGGAACCAGAACAGGAAGCCTCCCATGTTGCAATCTGAGCTCCAAGCCCCATAATATTGCTCCAGTTAGCACTTTCACTTTTTCAAGCTGTCATTGACTGCAGCATGGTATGAGTAAGAGTAGCAGGTTCAACTCAATCCATGACACTTAGAAAAAGCATAACTGATCTCACATTAAATTACTTTTCTATTTTACCCATCCAGGTGGTAGTTCTACTTGCTTGATGATTCTCCAAGAAACGCTCCTTTGCTTTCTGCTTTTAACAGAGAGAAATAATTTCTGAGTACTCTTAATGTGTAGGATGGTTGTGCTCCTTCATCTCTAGCCTGTGTTTTTGTTGTTGACTTCTTGACTCTCAATTGTGCTCAGTCTTCCCTAACCTGTCCATTTAATGAGATGGGGATGTCAGCTTGATGACATTTGAGTGTGATCTCTTTTAAAACAATTAGTCTTTTGATACTTCTGATAGATTTCTTTATTGGTTGCTTGGGGTTTTTTTGATAAATATCTGTCATAACTTTAATTCTTATGTTCCTTCAATGAGGAGCAAGTGAGAATTGCAAGATCTCTATTTTATTTCTTTTTAACTTTGGTGACTTATCTTTTCTCTCCAACAATATCATCAATCCCCCTGGAGCTTGTATCCAGCTTTTAATGCAGGTATTAATTTACAGACTGATAGCCTAGTCACTTTTCCAAGGTGTCACACATTGTTCTTAAGAGAAAGCATCAGGGTTATTCTCCTCTTCCTCCATGTGTTGCACCTCCTAGTACTCTCCAGCTTTGAAAATTCAACATTTGTGACTTTCCATTGTCTTGGCTTCTTTGTCCCCAGGCTAACAGACTTCGACATGGGATCCCTCTAACCTTTTGAGATTTGATTTCTTGGCCTTTGCTGGCCACTCCAGTGATGTATAGAAAACTTTGGAATCCAAAGTCTTGGAATATACTATTTTCATGGCCACAGAAACTTGTAGCACACCTATCAACCATTTGAGGATTGTGTATTAATAGGTTTTCTTAATATGTCCTAATGTTCTTTAGCAAAAAAAGAGAGCATTTTGGCAGCAGGTGAAGTAACCACTTCAGAATGAACACATTTAACATAAAAAGTCACCACAGGTTTTCTCTGTCAAAAGCAAAGCATAAAATTTACGTGGGCTGTGAAAATATGCAAAGCAAGAACACTGCAGGCAAATGTTTATGAGACATGCTTAGTCAACATCACCGTGTTACAAAATAAAGCAGCAATGTTAAATGGGAAGTACTGGGTGGTCATTTATTTTGTCAGATGCTGTAGGACAACCTTGAATGAGCACTTTTTATGCTGAGGTGCTGTTAAAGACAGGCAATGCACCCATCAGATACTGCAGTAACAGCTTTATGGGTTACTTGTCAGCTGATGTTCATGTTGTTGCCCTTGCCTGAGATTTCAGTATCCATGTAGTTATCTTCCATTCAAAGACCTGCTGCTTCCCTAACTATTATTTCAGGGATGGCTGTTACATGAAAACCAAAATAATCGCCATCCTTACTTAGCAGAGAAGCCATCTTTGCTGTTTGCTGTAGCTTCACCTGATCATTGCAATCACTCCCATCAGCATACTGTACATCAGGATCAGTGTAAGGATACAAAGTTTTCCCAGCCACACAGAAGAAATTCAGGCCTAATGCTATTCAATGCTTTACTTGCTATACAGGTTGAGTCTTACCTGTTTACAGCCTCGACAACATTTTATAGAGTTTCTTTTCATAGTGAAAATGTCTTTGGTATATTCCTTAGGATGTTTGGACTTTGTGGCAGCAAAGCAGTGTTCCCCACTAGGAAATTCTCCAGTAACAGGAGTTTGCTTGAGCGTGGCAAAGGCTTGCCAGGGATATACTCCAGCAAATTGAAAAATTTAATCAATGAACTTTTCTTTGTTATTGCACTGTAAGGTTAGTAACAAAAGAGCTGAAAAGGCAGGATGTGAAGTCTGGCCTTGTTTGGGCTCAAGGCAATTCCCTAGTCTGTCTAAGAGCGCAAAGACTTGGGACTATGGCAATCAGGAACTATGGTAAGTGGCATGTCTGAAGCAGTAGTGACTGCAAGAATAAAGATGCTGTTGGTTAATGTCTCCTGCATGGTTTAAAATGTCTTTAAGAGGTAAGATATCTCAGATTAAGTGTTATTTATAACAGCCAATATTAAATTTTGACTTGTTCACAGATACATGACAGTTAATAATACAGTTTTCCCTTGGAAAGTTGGGGGTCTCTAAGGTGAAGAGACTTTGACTAAGAAATGGAAATAAGCACTCTTCCTGATGTAGGTATGACTTTTCTGGACTTCACTTGCCATGGCATCTGGTTGCAAGTTTTTGGGAGAAGCAGGATGGACATCTGAGAGGATATGCACGTTTATATCCTACCAAATGGAAATCACTGTTTTCAATTCAGCAGATGTTCCAATGCTGTACAGTTGTCTGAGATCCTTGTGATGGCTGACCATTCCCCATTCCCTCTGTAGAATTTCCTTCTCCATTTGAAATACCAGCCAAATATGACTGCATAACAGAATCTGCCTAAGCTGCTGCAGGAACTGTAGGAAGATGTGACAGGGCACACCCAAGTACCTGCCCCATGGGGGAGTGAAATGGTTTTCCTCCCTCTATCCCACCTCTGTCACAGGAGGTTTGGAATGTGGGGAGAAGTATTTGCAAAGTTCCTTCTCCCACGCCCGTGGACTTGAACAGGGGATGAACAAATCACCCCAGTATATATATATATGGCAACTGGACACATTTAGTCGGACCTGGAGTTGGACCTTCCATGGACCTTGCAGGGGCCTTGAGAGGGACTTTGAGACAGACCTCGCGGAGCATCTGGAAGAACAGTGACGAGAAAGCGCACGGTCCCCGCTTTAGCATCATCACATCCTGGCTTCCTGCTGCAGGAAGAGTATGTAGACGGAAAAGAGAGGCTTGTCACCATCCGTCCATGGCTGAAAAGGCAACAGATTCAACGGCTGTTATTCTTCACTGGGCTCATCAGTGGGCTCCTGAGTGCTGCTGGGGACCCAGGCTATGGATCTTGCTCCTTCAGTAGTGCAACTTGGAGGGTGTGAAGAATCTGCAAGAGAGGAAGGTTTGTAATGTCCATTGCATGAAGCAGCTGACAGATCCCAGCTCAGACCCATTCTCACACTATCTGCACTTTCTGCTGGTGCTGCAGAGAATCAGGAGGTGTTTTCTGAGGACCCATATTTGCTTAACAAGAAAGATGACTCATCTAGGCTGCAGTGTACACTTAAAGTCCTTGTTTCTCTCTGTTCCTATCACTGTTTTTTGTCAGAATCAAAGGGAAGACTAACAAAGGAGACATTATGGTAGAAGTCTGTTATAAATCATACAACCATGATAAAACGCAGTGGCCGGAATAAGTCTCACAATCACTGGCCCTTGTTTACATGGAGGACTTCAATTTATGAGATGTCTGATGGAAATACCACATAGCAGAGAAGAAACAGTCTAGGAGGTTCCTGGAATGTGTGAAAGGTGACTTCCTGACACATCTAGTGATTGACTTCTACCTTGGACTTCCAGCGGGCAGACATTGGTGTGTTTAGAAGACTGGTTGACAGAGTCTCTTGAGAGGCAGTTGTGAAGGGCAAAGGACTCCAGGAATGCAGAACATTTTCCAAGAAACAAAACGTCAAGACACGGGGCAAGACATCCCCTTAGGATATCAAGAGTGTCAAAAGAAGAGCCAGCAGAGATGATTTGCATTGATTAACAGAGAGCTTTGTCTGCAAATCAGGAAAAAATTGAGAGTTTGTAATCTTTGCCAGACAATACAGGCATCTCAGCAGGACTACAAGGATATAATGAGTTTCTGCAAGGACACTGAATTAGGTGAAGAACTGAGGACCATGTTCTGGACCCAGTTCTTATTACCATTCTAGGTACTTATGTCTATATGGACTCCTGAAGACTTCGGTTTCAAGAATGAATATTTAAGGAAGGAAGTTAATTGTCAAAGTCAGTAAGTGAAGCAATTGTTCCACCTGGAATAATGTTGCACTGTGCTGTGTGGCTTCCTTTCCCTCTTATTCCTTGCTTTCCACAATTCTTACATCACTTTGTGTGTTTGTTTGCTTGTTTCCTGCACCTACATTTGACAGATATGTGTATTGAGGAAAAAATACTATTTTTACTGTAGCCATAAAAATAATTTCCTTGGTTTTATTAACAGTGCGTGGAGGCAAGTTCATCATCCCCTCCAAAACAGAGAGTGAGCAGGAAGTACTCAATCTGGAAATGGATTTGGGGTTAGAAACATTGGTGTTTTTAAAGCATTTCACCAGAATCATTAATTAAGTTCTAGAACAGAGAATTTGAACCAAACAAAACTACATTTCTGTTTTCTGACCTATATAAAAAGCTTAAATCATATTGAAAGCTTTAAAGAGACCTCTCTCCCAGTGAAATATGAAGAAAATATTAATGTCCTGAAATAGAGTTGTTGCTCACTATGAGTTAGCAGGATTCAATCCGTATCTTCTTTAGTGAGACTGTTTATGGGATCAGAGTCAAAGCAAGGATAATGCAGACATGGAGATTCATATTTCATGTCTGAGAATGTGAACCTGGAAACTTTCTTCTGATGGGTAGGTTTATCCTGTCTGAGAGTAATAACAATTCCATCCCATTCCTATTCAGTCCTAATGACTAATGTTACGATTAACTCCAAAACTTTACTTGGATGTATAGCCCAAATATATAGAATTTCTGGCGGAGTAGCTTAAGATTCATTAGAGTCTGAGACAATTGGGTAAACAGCATATCAGAAGGCTGAAGTGTCAGAGTATTTGTTGTCTCAATTGTTGACTGTGATTCAATAATCACAGTCAGAGTAGAAGGTGGTCTGTCTTTCATTTAACATGGATGACTTCTACTAAATATGGGAAAAGTCTCAGCATCTCACAGTGTGGCATAATTGCAGCTGCGTTCCTTGTTCCACGCATATGTGCTGACCTATCCTTGATCCGTGTGGGGTCCCCATATTGGGGAAACCAGTTTCATCTTCCCATGGCTCTGGGTATGCTCAGAAGGAGCTGTGCCCCACTCCTGCTGCTATTTGTGCAGCCAGAGGTGTGCACAGCACTCCAGCTTTTTGGAGTAGAAATGAGGGAAGCAGACTCAAGGACGTATCTGCTTTACTGGGCTCTGGGAAGAAGTCCCTTTAGTAACTCCAAGATCTGCTGTCCTCTGCAGTGACAGTCACCACTTGGATATTCCTGCTATAACTTCCAAAACTGTGACAGTGTTTCTGCTTCAACATACTTGATGTTCCCCTTCACTTTCAGATATGCATTGATTTGGTTTATCCTTGAACATCTAAGAGATAGCTAACTCTAGCTGCTACCTCCTATAGGCTTCTTACCTCCATCACCTCTTTCTCCTTGTCCTGGTATGGGTGTGACAAACACCCTAGAGTTGGTCCAATCCCTGGAGTCTCTCCTCCCCCTCCTGTAATAAGGTTCGGGAGGGGTTGAGGGGCGGGGGCACACCACGTGGCCCCGGGACCCAGGGAAACCTCGGGCTTCACGTATGTGTGGGGCCATTTTGAACCAATTGGTCAGCTAGAGAATGCTGAATACCTATTGGACAGTTTCCCGCGCCCCCCTAGGGTATTTAGGCAGGGGTCAGCGGCCGTTAGGAGCTCTTCTTCCTCGTTCTTCTTCGTTCTTCCTTGTTCTTCTTCATCGTCTCCCCGTCGTGGCTGTGAGAAGTTTCAGCCACATGCACGCAAGGCAGCAGGCCGCAAAACGTAGCAGCTTTACAGAGAAGCAGCAAGGCTAACCCCCTTCTCTCTCTCTCTTTCTCTCCCTATCCGGGCTAAGTCGGTCCTTTTCCTTCCTCCCCTCGGGTTCGGGAAGCAGCGTTGTTTCCCCCCTCGCGCTCCTGTGGGTTTGTACGCGCGGCTGGGGTCTATTCTGTTTGTATACTCTCTGTTCCCTAAATTCTGACTGTTAAACTGTTTATCTGGCGTTTTAAGCAAGTTGTGCTTTTGTTTTCTGCCAACCATGTATCCAAAGAACCCCAGGGGGCTCCAGGACCCCCCTCCATGGATATCGACATTAATTAAAGCGATATTCCTGCGACATTCCTGCTGTGGATGTGAAAGACAGGGCAGAGTACACAGCTTGAAGAACTGACTGCTTCCTCCTGTGTCCATGGTCAGGAATTGCTGTAGCAATAGATTAGATCTTTTACAAATTTGAATTGGGAACTGTTTTCTATTTCTTTCTTCCATTTACCTTTTTTTATTCTATTCCTATTTATTTATTTATTTATTTATTTTTACTCCTGTGTTCTGGAAGAGTGATCTTCAGCAGCAACCGGCCTTCTCACACAACTTGCCTTTCAACTCCTTCTATATTGATTACTCATTACTTTATGTAGCCTGCTTCATAGGTCCCATTGCTTACCTATTCGCAAGCAGCATGGCACGCACTATCCATCAGCAACTTGTTCAGTGGCAATTATGAGCCTTTTATTAATGTATTTTTCTCTCAAGGACTTCTCCTAATGCCAGCATACTCCATTAATTTCTAATTTTGCAAACCACAGATCGTGACATAGCTGCAGTAGTTGGAAACAGAACTACTACAGACTCTCTCCTAGAAGTACACATATGGAGCTGGAAGGGAGCTAAGGCTGAAGCTGCCAGAAAGTCCCTTATAATTGCCTTCCAGGAACATTTAACCGGCCAGATTTTACTCTCACATACATTTCTTCATTTCAAAACTGCTGTTGTGAAAGGCCAAAATAGGCCTAATACATGTCCTGGCTTGTCCCCTTCCCTCTGCTGGGGTGGTGGTGGTGGGGCAAAGAACACAGGAAAAAGACAAAAGGTTTGGAGACACCCACATTATGGGTTCCAGACTTGTCCAGACTTATTATTCACAAATAAGGGAAAGCAAGCTCCTGACTTCACCTAATATTGTCAGGTTTGGCAAGGTGCCATTCTGACTGCTGAATGTCTGTGGCCAAAGGGGCTATTACATTTGGGCAAATAATAAATAGGCATTTTTAGCCACATGCCTGCTTTTGCTTTGCCTGCTCTGCCCTGCCGCATTATGCTCTGCTTTGCCTGCATCAACTTTCAAGACACCAACAGAACTCCCTTCAAGTGCTTGGGTACTGTCTGATAGTATTTTATGACAAAATATTCAAAGCCTCTTTTAAAGAAATCCTGTAACTAGATTCTATTGTGNTCTGTAACTAGATTCTATTATGCCTTCTGCCTTACCAGCAGAAAGGAGCCTCTCGAGTCCCCTAGTGGGCAAGAGGTATAATTGACCACAAGAATCTCTTTACAGTTCTAAGTTTAATTTTATTTTTTTCGTAAGTGTTCTAGGTTGCCTGATCCCTGTATGTATAATTATCCATGTAAATAATTTTTCTGGCAAGATTTAATGTTAATAAACAATTTCANTTGTTGTGTAGATGGAGCTGGACATTGCCAAGATTATTCGGATTTTTTCACTGCTGTTCTAGCATGGTGGCATGAGGTCCCACATATTAACTCAATCATGCTTTCACAGATTGCTCCACAGTTTTATCTGATTACGTATATTACAATTTATTTTCTCCCATGAAGCTCACTTACTGGTGTCCAGAACTGAAAGTTAAAATGTTGAAATATATCCGTAGCATGTTAAAGGCAATTTTAAAAATACCCATACAAAATTCTTGTTTTGTTGTTGACTCTGGGACAGTGTTAACTTGAAATTACATATGTAATAGTTGTTATTTGTATGTCTTGTCTGAACATACAAAAAAAATTATCATTATTCTTTGCAAGCAGAATGAATGCCAAGCAAATCTGGGGCACATAAACAGCCATGCAGGATTAATGACACGAATGGAATGTCTTGTGGCCCAGAAATAAAGAGGGGAGTTGCTTACTTCTGTCCTTCCACCTGGAGTTGTTTCTACAATAATAAAAGAGATATTGCAAGCTTCTGTTTCCTTGTCACTGTGATGGCAATAGGGAAGGGTGCACTCTATGAAAAGATGACCAACTCAATCTTCGTCTGTTTAGATAAGCTCCCTGGTATACTTTAAAGAAAAAAAAAATTAAGTAGTGTATTTTATAAGGCAGACAGTACAACTCCATTTGCAAATGAATCAAAGCCATTAAATTCATTGTGCATATGTCATCAGTGCTGTAAATTGGATCTGACTGCAAGCTGCCTACCTCAGACTGGATAGTTGGGAACTGTTGCACCCAGGACCCTGAGTGATATAGTGTCTCTGGGCATTGGTGAGAGTGGTCATGTGTCCACACTGGGGGCATCCAGAAAGTCTGTATAATTTCCCTAGCTACTTGGCTATGAGCTATTTATGTGATCTCTCACATAAATAGCTTCCAAAATCACTCTAGCATATATTCTTTCCATGGCATGTTCTATCAGATTGAGAATGATGTTTACTAAAAGAAAAAACAGCTGGGGGTTTTTAGCATGAAAATGATAAAAAATCAGGGTATTTTTTATCATCTGCCATTCAGATTGCATGCAGGTCTTTGTTCTCCTCTAGATATAGCAACTATTGCCATAATTTTAGTATTATTTTTTTCTCCCTTATTTAAAGATTGCAGATTCATTAAATGCTTTGTAAGAAAACAATTGTAGAAGGGTCTTCCAAAATGTACCATACACTCAGTTAGATGTTGATATGACTTTTCTATTAAGATGTTATTTTCATCCTGAAACACCATCATATAAATCAATGCTCCAGCACCATGTGCCTTCAAACTCATTTTCTAAGTAGTCCTTCTCTTTACATTTCAGTTTTGATCTAATTGAGGTTTCTCTCAGCTTTGCACAACCTGATTTGGAACAGGTTTAACCTAAAGTGGATAAAGTCACTCTTTAAACTTGAGCAAGGGTGTTTGTTCATTCAGAGTATCACATTAGCTATCCTGAATGCATGCAAAGTTTGTATACAGGGATCTTCTCTATGGACATAATGATAGAATCATAGAATTGCTTTGGTTGGAAAAGACTTTTTAACATCACTGAGTCAAACCACAATCCAACTACCAATCCTGGTGTTAAACCATGTCCCTTGTACCACATCGATGATTATTGGTCGTTGACTAATGACAGTAATCACAGAATCATTTTAGCTGGACTTTCCTGGGCTTCATTTACTAGCCATTAGCCCTGGAAACACCCAGCACTTAGCTCTCCATTAATCCTGTCACAGCTCAGGGCACCACTTTCCCTGCTTGACGGCTTTCAAGAGGTGGCAGTGCTATCTCTTTTATTGTACCTCTTCCTTGCTGCCATGTTTGCCTTCTTTCTACCGTCCAACACCTGTGGCATAGTGCAGCAGTACATCCAAACTCCCTCCACCCCTCAGCGAAGATGGAATGGGGTGAAACGGGGAAGCTGGGAAGAAGGGAGCCAGGAGTGTTATATTCTCCCTGCCACACCTGTGGATCAGTGAATTTGTATAGGCTCCCAAGACAAATGTCCTGTCAGGCACAGCCCCCATGCAGGGTCAAGCTTGGGCATGTTTAAACAGAGAATTGATTGTATAAGTTCTAGCCTTTTGTTTGGTAAGGTATGGTAAAAAATAAATGGCTTTTAAAAAATAGGTGAGCTACAGAAAACATGAGATTCTCCCCTCTTCTGCAGATTACAA
>VWZI01004155.1:0-20264 GCA_013396835.1 Psilopogon haemacephalus
GGTATCCTGTTGCCATGGCTTACTTATCTCAATATCCTGATACAATAAATCGTCCATATTTAGCGTTCCTACAACTTAATATGAGTATTATTGTATATAGATATTTCATGAGTCTTACTGAGTATTTGTGCATAATTCTTTGACTTACACAGAATCCATTGTTGTCATGAAGCCCTTTTACAAGGCAAAGAAGCCCAAACAACAATTAATGAAACCTAATTACAGATACTTAAAAAAAAATATATATCAAGGCTCACTATTGACTATTACAGGATAAGAAATTCATGATTTCAAATAATTTCATTCTAATAGTTAAATGGCATTTGGTGAAAAATGTTTAGGCCAAATTAGGCCTAAACATGACCTGGCTTACCCAGACATGGTTTTCTGCTCTCCCTCCTTTTGCTGATGGGGGAAGCAACTGCAGGAAAGGAAGATAAAAAGCCTAGAGCCACCATGACTTTCCAAATTTGTTTACAGGGTCCCCACACATGTTCATACACTTGTTTGTGTTCTGCCCTAAAAAGGTAAAAGTAGTAGCCCATTAGACTTGGGCTGTATTGATAAAAAGAGGTGAGCAGATAAACACAACATGCTTTTGTGTTAATGTGCTGTCTGGTTCTGAGAATGCTCTGCCTCACTGTAGTTGCATCCTGCCATGTTCTGCAGCATTATGTCTGCTAAGCTATAATCTAGCTCCGGTGCATAATAACAAGCTCTGATGCATTGGTTTTATCTGCCTGGAAACCTGCTGTGCCTTGAGTTTACCGGGAATAGGCCTTAGGTGCCTTCACACACTAGGCTTGTTTAGCCCATCACAAACATATGCTATAAACTAGAAAGAATATTGTAGTTCTAATATTCATTTGTCTCCACCATTTAATTTATCTTCTGATAGTTGGTAAGTATTGTCATGGTTTAGACTTAACCAGCAACTAATGACCATTTGGCTGCTCGCTCACTCCTCCTCNAGTGTGACATCATGCTAAGACTGAGGAACCAGGGCCAGGTCAGAGATCATCTGCCTCTCCCAGCACCCCTGATAAGAGCCTGGGAGATTTAGAAGCCTCTCAATGGCTGATAAGAAACCAACAAAACTCCCTGCAACTGTTTAGGTACTGTCCAAGACTGTAGTTAGTCCTAGGAATCCAGAGGTTAATATTTGTGAGTAAATGCTCAAAAGCCTCTTTAGCAAAACTCTGTAAATTCTCTAATTCCAAGTGCCTTCTGCTTCAAGCAGAAAGGAGCTTCCCGAGTCCATCTAGTGGGCAAGCAGTATAATTGACCTCAAGAATTTTCCAGTTCTGACAGTTTAATATTTGTTGTATTATTGCTAGTTATTTCTTAAGTGTCCCAGATTCTGTTCCCATCTATGTAATGCTTTTGTGACCATTGCAAAGAATTTATTATTATTAAAATTTACTGTGTGGGTGGCAAGATTCCTGAATACTAAAATTAATAAACCATATTAATTTTGAAAAAAATACTATCTTGCACTTAATACCTACCATCACAAACATATGCTATAAACTAGAAAGAATATTGTAGTTCTAATATTCATTTGTCNAGGTATAAACCCTTGGACTGAGATGAAGAGACTTGAATTGATTGTGGGCAATTAAAGAGCCAGGAATTATAAATTATATAGGTTTTATAATTTCCAAAAGCCCTGCCTGCAATCTATGTACAAACTAGTTTAAATCTGGGTTCTAATTTGTTCATGAAAAATCTTCGCAAGGATGCTTTTCATGCAATTTAGGAAACATCAGAATATTTGGAAAGGTTTGGGCATAAAACAGCTTTGCCCTACTTACAAACAAGAGACAGTCTCTTTCGTGGCAGCATCCAAAGTTGCGAGTTATGATCCAGCAGATGGATCAACATCATACAGAGTCCAGGGCCCACCAATGTCCAAAATGACTGTAGATACAGCTTTCATGAAGCTACAATCATGAAGCAACACAGGGGAAAGCTGGGGTGCTCTGTGGTATTCCCACGAACAACAGCAGTTTACCGTAGAGGCAGGTCCTGCAGCAGGAAGTCAGGATGCAATGGTGCAAAAGTGGGGACTGTGCACTTTCTCGTCCCTGTTCTTCCAGATGCTCCTCAAGGTCCGGCTCAAAGTCCCTGCAAGGTCCAACTCCAGGTCTGACTTAAGGTCCGACGACAGTCTGTCTGGTTGCCATATATATATATTTGTTCCTTCCCTGTTCAAGCCCACAGAGGGAGTGGGAGAAGGTACTTTACACCTACTTCACTCCACATTCCAAACCTCCGGTGACAGCGGTGGGAGGGGAGTAAAACCGTTTCACACCCCATTCAAACCTCAGGTGGGCCAGGGACTTGGATGTGCCCTACCACAGAATTCAAACCTCCAGTGGGCCAGGGACTTGGGTGTGCCCTGCCACAAGACTTTAACAGAACACTCTGAAGAGAGAAGAAACAACAGTAACAACAATAATACTAAAGAAATAATACACAATTAGGATAATGTACAACATTGCTGATCACCACACTAAACCTGACACCCTGCTGGGATAACCTTTTGAGACACAGTTATTCACTTACCAATCCTGATCAGCATGGGGCAGAGGTTGGTGGTGCTAAGGTTCAGATAGTTGCCTTGGAGTAAATAAAGGTCAAATGATGCCAAATGGCTGATGAACTAGATTTATTGGACTGGGACAGAGCAGAGGAAAGATGGAAAGTAGTGGGGAAATATATATCAAAGAGAAGGGATGTCACCATTTCCCTAGACTGAAAATCTTGGTATTGTTGTAAGTAGAGTTTCAAGTTCCTTGAAGATTGTAGCTGAGGAGCAGAGCCTTGATATGTGGTATGCTATAGACCACAGGCAGTGAGAAACAGGGCCATGCCATGTGGCTTTTCTCCAGGAGGAAAGCAGCAGTGGGGAGTGGAGCAGAGCAGCTTCAGGGGAGCAGAGAGGCACAAGTCCATGCTGAGTAGACAGAGCAGAACCAAGTGGAGCAGAGTGGAGCGACAGTGGGAGCAGCATGGCTTTCTCTGGCCCCTTGCTCCCTCCTGCTTCTCTGGAAGTCCCTTGTTTTTCCCTCACCCCTTGCACGGCAGGCATAGGCTTAGAGCATAGCCATGGGTTTGGGCGGAGTACACTGTACACCCCCGCCCCTCAATGGCGCTGTTTGACACAAAGGATACACTTGAGGTCTCACACTACCCAGTCAAATTTGCCCAGTTCTGTCCCCACTTATATGTTGTGTATGACATTTCAGAGGAAATTTGATAGGCTAGATCAACGGGCCTACATTAATGGGATGAGTTTCAACAGGGCCAGATCCCAGGTCCTGCACTTGGGTCACAACAACCCCAAGCAACGCTACAGGCTTGGGGCAGTGTGGCTGGAGAGCTTCTTGGCAGAAAGGGATCTGGGGCTTGTAATAGAGAGGCAGCTGAATATGAGCCAGCAGTGTGCCCAGGTGGCCAAGATTTCCAATGGCATCCTGGCTTGTATTAAAAATGCTTTGGCTAGCAGGGGTAGGAAGGTGATTGTCCCCTTGTACTCAGGTTTGGTGAGGCCATACCTTGGCCAGTTCTGGGCACCACAATACAAGAGAGATATGGAAGTGCTGGAGTGGCTCCAAAGGAGGGCAACAAAGCTGATGAAGCACCTAGAGAACAAATCTTATGAGGAGCAACTGAGGGAGCTGGGGATGTTTAGTTTGAAAGAGAGGAGGCTGAGGGGAGACCTCATTGCTGTCTACAACTACCTGAAGCAACATTGTGGTGAGGCTGGAGCTGGTCTCTTCTTACAAGTAATTGGAAGTAATTGCTATTCCAAAAGCCCAATTATGACCTTGAAACAACCTTGTCTCAAAAATTCAATTCCCAGAATGCAAGGTGCTTCAGGACCAGTTACAATATTATGTTTTTTCCTCTCTTTACCAGTTAGACTTATCTCAGCCTCCAGCTTAGTTAACTCTTGAGATCCACCAGTGATTCCTAAAATAGTTATAGACTCTTTCCCTTTGCACTTTGATGGCAATAAAGCACACTGAGCACCTGTATCAACTAAAGCCCTGTATTTCTGACCTTGAACTGCAAGCCCACCTAATGAATACATTCCAATAGGTTTGTTTTTTTTCACTATCTCTTTCCTCCTTCTGGCTAGAGGAGGGGCACCCCTAATGCTGAACATGGCATGTGGGGTGTGCACAATGATTGGTGTTGTTGTGAAAGGAATTACAATTATTAGAATAATTGCAATTGCTCTCAGAAGCTGATGAAGTGACAGCTACTTTTCTGGCATTGTTGCCTCTGTTTCTGCCACTCTGCAGTTTCCTGACCATCTTCAAAAGAACTGACATAGGTTGACCATCCCACTTGTTCTTACTCTCACCAAATTGGTCATGCAGGATTATCCAAATGACCACTTAATTGCTGATGTCTAGGTGGAATTTGTCTCCTGGGATGGAATTGCCTTGCAGTAGGTTGTAGTGGGTTTGCAGTAACCTGCCCCCCCACCTTTTAGAACCCCAGCTAAAACTCAGAAAAACACACTGGAAGTTAATAAATGAAGCTTTATATTTACAGCAATGCAAATATACAAGCAAATATTTACAAGATATAACAGATATTTACAGAAATATACAGTAAAAAAGAAATACAGACACCACACCCCTCCTGGAGACCAAAATCCCCAAGAGAGGGAAACCAAAACCCANTTTAATTTCTCACTCTCAGGCAACAGTCTAATTTCTCACACAAATTCTCCAATTAGCTCAAACCAACACATAGGTGGGCATCTGTTCCTGGTGGCAGAAACATGCACCCATTCAGATGATGAAGGAATGGTATCCTTTGCCAGATTGGGTACGGAGGTGTTAATTTCCTCCTTCGTTTTTTTCATTCTATCTTTTATCTCTGTACCAAATTTTTATGGCAGAGACTAAGGTGGAATGCGGCAAGCTGTCCTCTACCTGTCTCAGTTGGTCAGCGGATTCACCAACAGTGAGAGGCCTTCCATTATCACTCCTTGATAGAAACCTGCTAGCCAAGAGGTTAGCATCAGATGAAGGAGCAAGTTTAATAAGCCTCTTTATGAGACCTGTTCCAAGAGGAATGTCATCAGGCTCATGTGTACAATGAACTCCATAAAGCACTTCTTTCACAGCAAACTCCTTCAGAAGCTTAATTCTCTGCTCAGTTGTGTTCCACTTCCTAGCTGCCCATGGCAAATCATCTCAGGAAGGATATCTCATAGCCACGGCACGTAGGAGGTGTGTCCACAAGTTAACCTTGCCAAGAGGGGTTGCCAGGTATTTGTCCATTCCACTCTCCTTTGTGAGTGGCCCTAGCTGCTTTGCAGACCTGTATTGTACCTGTAAGGCATTTGCACCAATAGAACGGCATCTCACCAGCCAGCTTAGAATTGGCTCTCCTGATTCCCTTGAATATTCCTATCTAGCTTCACTGATCTCTTTGAGGCAATCACTGGAATCCTGGATATTATCATTCTTCTCTTCCTCTGGTTGTCCTGATTGTCATTGGCTTAGAAACAGAACTTTTCCTAAGAGCATTCTTAAAGTCCTCAGAGCTATCCTCCTTCTTGGCATCCAATCTTGCATAGCTCTTTTCATCGCTATATTGCAACCTAAGGAAATTTGTCAAATCTCTAATGCTGTATTTCTCCTCTTCTTCTTCCTCTGTGTACCAGAAGTCCCCTCCCCTAAATCCTCTCTTGAGTAACTCCTTGTCAGATGTTTGATCTTAGCTTTGGCTTTGCCTGGAGCAAGAAAGGCAGTAAATGTTTGTTCTAGTGGGTTGGCATATCTGAGGATCTGAACTGCTGCCTGTGAATTTGAATTTAGTATAGGGTTAGAAACTGCTGCCTGTGGATTTGAACTAGGTGAAGAAACAGCAGAGAATTCAACAACTGGACCTGATCTTTGGCTGCCTGCACATTACTATCAACAACTGAGATTTTGGCAGTTGTCCCAGAATCTGTGGCAGAAGGTGGAGCAGTGGACATGGTGGCATCCTCTGGCTCTTGCCCTGAACAGATAAGGTCTGAACTTGGCCAGAGTCCCAGTGGAGATAGCAGGCAACTTTCTCAGAACAAAGTCTGTTTGGGGGAGAGCAAGAGGGGGCTGCTGTTTGCACAGCTTTGAAGCTATGTTTTCTGCCTCTACCTAACGGCTTCTTCAGGGAGACTAACTTTGAAATTTTTACACATCATACAGCAATTAGACATAAAACTAGGATTATTAGAGCTAAGATCACATGATAAATATACCACTGTAATACGTGTGTAGAACTTGCTACATGGGTCTGGAAGTTCAGTTTTGGGCAGAATTATTCTCATCAGGGATGTCAATGTCTTTGCAGCATTTGTAATATTTCCTGACTTATTAAAAGTAGAATTGATAATAGTTTCAGTAATAGTAAAGTCTGCACAGCCAAGACAATAATCTCTGAAATCCAAAAACATTCCTTGAATCTTTCTCTACATTATATAAAAATCAATGAACCAATTTTGGCAACAATCCAATGATGCAGGTACCATAGTCTCACTGGAAAAAGTATACTACCCAATAACCGGATAAGCTTCATCTTAACTTCCAGACTTAATCAGCAATTAAGTTGAATTAGCCCCATGTTGAAGCGCCAAAAAAAACTTATATGATGGTTTGGCAGTTACCTGCCCCCCCTAGTGAATTCACCCAGACTACACTCAGCTGGTTGGAAGTTAAGGAGTGAAGCTTTATATTCACATTTTAGCACAATTTACAAGCAGAGTTTTACAATATATTACAAATATTTACAGCTATATACAGAAATATGCAAGTTAAAAATAATACAGAAACACAATAACCCTCCTAGAAACCAGAGTCCCCAGGACGGGGTCCCAACCCCTTTCCACTCCTCTTTCTTATCCCAGAATCTGCTTTATGTGCAAGGTGAGTTGGAAGGATTGGCAAGGGAGATTTGAAACAGAATGATTAGCTGGGTTACACAGATCCAGCAGAAGGCAGAGAGAGACACAGACTCCAACAGACAGACCCAGACTGTCTTACCTATGTTTGCGTCCTTGTTTTTATACACCTCAGCAAACCTATGAGTGATGTGGACATCACAATTTCTTTCTTTTCACAGTCTGTAATCTAATTTTTCTCATTAAATTATTCCAATTAGTCTCAACCCAGCACAGGTAGTGATAACACAACGTGGCAGGGTCCTGTAGTAGTTAATACCACACACTTTAATTCACTGTCTGTCCTTACCAAAGATGAAGTCCCCTTGAAGTAGACATCAGACTTTTTCATCCTTCTGCATAGTCTCCCAAAAACATCCAGGTCCATGGGTGGGTTTGGCTTTCCCTGAAGCAGCACTAATCCAAGCAGTCTTCCCTATTACATTCTTCTGTCTGCTCCCTCCCTGAAGTTGTTCAAGGCCAGGTTGAATGGGGCCTTGGGTGACCTGTTCTAGTGGGATGTGTCCCTGCCTTTGGTGGCGTGTTGGAACTGGATGATCTTTGAGGTCCCTTCCAACCTAAACCATTCTATCATTCTCTGATTCTAGGAAATATGGAGACTTTATCCCCTTATACAATAGAGGGGACTTTCGTTTGGGCATGGCTAGCTTGATTGTCAGATCTTCTGGTGCTCTGGTGGATTTTGATATATGCAGATCCTAATTTTTCAGTGTAGGTTTTAGGACTCCATTCTACCACTTGATTTTCCTGGGCAATGGTGCATGATAGTGGGTGTGATACACTCACTCAATGCCATGCTCTTTGGCCCAGGTGTCTATGAGGCTTCCTGTAAAATGAGCCCATTTGTCTGACCTGGCTCTTTCTGAGGTGCTCCGTCACCACAGGATGTGCTTTTCAAGGCCCATGATAGCATTCTGGGAAGTTCAAATATGGCACAGAATATAGTAACAATCACGTGTTTCCAATCATCTGGTGATTGCTTCCACCATTGTAAGTGCATGGCACTTGCCTTAGTGACTTCGTAGGAGATAAGGTAATCTTCCAGGCTTCCGCATATTTATAGTTCAGCCATTGTCCTGCATACCACAGAGGCTTTAACCACTTGGCTTGCTAGATTGCAGCAGATTTAATCTGCATGGATAACCTATTCAATAGTTGTCCATCATCAAGTCAATCATGAGCCTATCTATATGTTACATCCCTTCCTTGACCACTGTCATGGTCCCACTGAGATATAATCATTCACCCTTATGTTGCAGTCCAAGTCCACCTGAGGTACTTCAGTCTTAACAGCCCGATCCACTTGCTGGTTGTTTTGATGTTCTTAAGTGGCCTAAGTCTTAGGTGTATGGGCATCCACACAACACACTTTCCCCACCATGATCTCTACCCAAGCAGTAATATCTTGTTATAATTCAACAGACCAGGCTGTTTACCTCTGTGCTGCCAGTTGCTCTGCTTCTATTACTATAACCACCCCCAAGAGGCATTTCGTAGAATCATAGAATTATCTTGGAAAAGAACTCTAAGATAATCAGGTCTAAGCATCAACCTAACACCACTATGCCCATAAAACCACATCATGATATGCTATGTCCACATGTTTCTTGAACACCTCCAGGGATAATCACATCACCACCTCCCTGGGTAACATGTTCCAATGGCTGACCACTCTTTTATTAGAGACATTTTTCCTAATACACAATCTAAACCTCCCTTGGTACAATTTCAGGCCGTTTCTTCATCCTATCACTGGATACTGACTCCTATCTCCCTACAACCTCCTTTCAGTAGTTGTGGAGAGCCATGAGATCTCCCCTCAGCCTCCTCTTCTCTAAACAATCCCTGTTCTCTCAGCTGTTCCTCTTAAAACTTGCTCTCTAGATCCTTCACCAGCTTTATTGTCCTTATCAGGCAGCCAACTGGATTTAACTCCATTCACCACTTCTCTTTGAGCCCAACCATTCCACCAGTTCTTAACCCAGCAAAGCATCTGCTCATCCAAGCCATAGCAGCCAGTTTCTCCAGGAGGATGCTTTGGGAAATGGTGTCAGAGGCTTTACTGAAGTTCTGATAAACAGCATTCACAATCTTTCCTTCATCCACTAAGTGAGTCACCTTATTGTAGAATGAGATCAGGTTTGTCAAGCAGAATCTGACTTTCATGAACTCATATTTACTGGGCCTGATCACCTGGTTGCCCTGTACATGCTGCATAATGGCACTCCTCTGGCAACATTCCAAATTCCTTGCTCTCTAGCCAGTTTGTGGTTACTTTCAAGATTCTTGAGTGGCTAGAGCTTCTTATTCAAACCCATTCTGTTATCAGTGCCATCTACTCTCTTCATATGGCATCAGTTACGTAGTGTGTAGAGGAGGCCTTCCCTTTGAGTATTCAGCTTAGCATTGGCAGTGCCAGGAGGAAATGTACTTCAGTACCAAACATTTCCAGAGCAGATCAAACTCATTCATGTGCTGTCAGTACCTCTTTTTCAGTCAGACTATATTTGGACATGGATCCTTTGTATTCCTGATTCTAAAATTATAGGTGTTTGTCTTGGATTTCTCTGGGTGCTCTTTGTCAAAGGCTCCAGTTAGGACCATTCTTCCTGTCCACAGTGAGGAACGCACTTTAACATCTTGTCCTGCCTGGACTGGCCAAGGGCTACTGCATGTACAATATACCATTTGATTTGTTCAAAGATTAGTCGTTGCTCAGGGTTCCATTGAAAGTCATTCTTTCTTTGGATCATTTGGCAGAGAAGGCTCACAATGAGACTGTAGTCTTGGATACGAATCCTCAGGAAACTCACAACATCCAAGAAAGCCTGGGTTTCCTTTATATTGGTGGGCAAAGACATAGCTGCCAGCATCTTAATTGCATCCACTGGGACCTGGTGATGGCTGTTTTATCCCTAAAAATTGGATGCCCCATTCAGGTCCCTTAGCCATGCTTTGCCTGATAGCAAAACTAGCTTTTAGGAAGATCCAAACTATTTTCTTCCTGTTCTGAAAAACATCTTCTGTGTCACCCCATACAATGATGCCATCTATATATTGCAGGTGTTCTGGAGCTCTGTCCTGTTCCAGTGCAGTCTGGATCAACCCATGGCAAATGGTGGGGTTGTATTTCAAACCCCAGGGGTGATTGCGCATTTAGGGGATGTCCCTGCAAGTGAAATAAACTGTGGCTTGCACTTTGGTGCTACAGGAGTAGAGAAGAACACATTAGTGATTTCAGTTGTGGCATAGCACCTGTCTGCCTTTGGCTCCAGTTCATATTGAAGCTCAAGTCCAGCACAGCAGCACTCATCAGTGATGTAACTTCATTCAGGTCACAGCAGTCTACTTTCAGTTTTTGTTCTCCATTAGACTTCTGCACTGGCCACAATGGGGTTGTTGAAGGTGAGAGAGTTTTGCTGATCACCCGTTGGCTTTCCAACCAATGAATCAGGTTATGGATGTGAATCTGGGAATCTCGGTTGGTGTCATATGACTGCCAGTGCATTGGTGCTATAATGATTGGTACCTGCTGTTATTTAACCTTCATCAACACCATCACAGAAGGGTCTTCTAAGAGACCAGGCAAGACTGACAACTATTTGTTTTCCTCTATGTCCAGGGCAGCTATACCAGCTGCACAGCAGTATGCTTTTGTGTCCTTGAAATACCCTCTTCTGAGGCAGTCTATGCCAAAGATACTTTGATCCTCTGAACCAGTTACAATGGTGTGTTTGTTCTGCTCATTCCCAGTCAGATTTACTTCAGCTTCCAACACATTTAGCTATTGGGATCCCCCAACACCTCAGAAATAGAAATGTGTTTGAGCCCTACACCCTATACCCTGATGGCATTATACTACAATGTGCACCAGTATCAACTAGTATCAACAGGTAAACTCAATTGTTCCTTTTGGCCACCTGATTGGAAGTGAGGCCCCTTTAGTACTGATCAGAATTACTCTGTGAAAATTACTTGGAGGTTTCCTCAAGAGGATCAGAAGTAAGATCAGCCCTTATCACCCTCTTTAGGTGATTTCTTACTGGAAACTGAAATGGTGTTGTTTCTGGAGGAATCTGCTTCCACTATTGTGTTTCCTTGTAACTCATGTATTCACAGCTCATTCAGGCATACAAATCGAGTGATTACCTCTGGCTCTTCCTCCTGTTCTCATGATGACCTTTGTGACAGGATAAAGCTTAATTAGGCTCGATATCCCATGGAACGAGGGAGGTCCTAGTACCCCCTCGATGTTCTTTTAGGTTCCGGTCGGCAAAAACAAATGCACGTGTTGCTCAAACCATACCGGGACAACCTTGGTTCATCATCAACCCTCATGAGAACTGATTTTCTGTGCATTTCTTTGTCTATATGGGGTTGACTGATAGCAACATGGTATGGCTCATTGGTGCAGTTGCAGCACCTGCTGATCTGTTCTCATGTCCAGAGACCTTGCCTTTCTCTTTACTGCACTGAAAGGGACTGGAAAAGACTTCTATAGGCATGGGATGGTCCTCAATGTATTGCAATGATTTATTCTACTTGGGAATTGCTACACTGGCAATAATATTTTTTGAAATGTTGTACTAGCTTTTCAAGATTCTCTGCTTGTTTAGGGGTGAAATTGCATTGAAGGTGACATTGGAAGGAAGTTCTTTACAATGAGGATGGTGAAATACTGTAACAGGATGCCCAGAGAGATGGTAGAGGTCACATTCCTGGAGAAACTCAAAGTCAAACTTTGAGGGCCCTGAGCTTCCTGATCTAGTAAAAGATGTCTCTGCTCACTGTAGGCTAGTTAGACCTTTGACAGTCCCTTCCAGCCTTCTGCGTTCTGCGATTTTATGACCACTGTCCTAAACACTTGCCCATACTTGGCCACATACTGGGACACTCATAGCTATTGAGCCTTAGGAAGATCTCTGGGTGATATTCTTTGAAAAAAAATGTGTAACCCTAAAAAAGATCTGGGACACATTCAGGAGATAGAAACAAGGTATGATGGCTTGGACTTCCCAAAATTATTTGAAATTCTCAAGAGCTGAGAAAATCTCCTCCACTGTCTTGCTCTTGAATTGTGTGATATAACTAATAACTGAGAATGCTGCATACAAATACCAGCTTAATCCCATGATCAGTGCCATAATCGTGCCAGGTTGAAAGTAACCTGTACAGCAATGACATAGACCTGATCAATGTCTCTGAGATGATAAACATCACCACAGGGAATACATAGAGTACCTAAGGATTTACATAACACAACTATGCAAATACAAGGACCAACATTGCAAATGTGGACTATTTAGCTATCATAAAACTTGCATATAGCAAAATTGTTTTGACAGGCTTTGGTTAGATTTTTTTTACTATCTCAACCTTTGAGTTTCATACTTGGTATCAAAAAGAAAAGGTGATGGATTAGCACAGCCATCAGCTGAACCCCATGCAGCCACACACATAGCTACCCCACCCACTCCCCTGATGGAATGGGAAAAGAAAATTGTGAGCAAAATGCAAATCCCACTGTGGGCTGAGTTACAAGTATAAAAGAACAATACAAAGAATGAAGGATCAAAAGGAATAACAATAGTAGTAATGAAGTGATATGTAAATCAAGTGATATAACATATGCCCCGCTTACCAAAAGCAGACACCAAAAACTGCTAGGGCAGCCCTCCCCTTATGCAGTAGGCATGATGTCAGTATGATATTGAACACTGGTTATGTTGTTTCATCTAACTATCCTGGTTGGTATCCTGACAACTTGTTTTGAGAAAATTAACCCTATCCTAGTGAAATACAGGACAATTACCATGGGAATACATGGTACACATAAGGATTCAAATAAAACTACTATGCAAACAAATGGACCAACTTTGTCAACATGCATTATTTAGCTGTCAGAAAGGCACCAATAAAGCAGACAGCAATAGCAACGCAAAATGGGAGTCTATTGTAGGCAAAGCTACTTTGCATTCCAACAGACCAAAGTAAATTACAGATTTGCACACATGCAGAAATATACTACTACATAGCTAATTCATAGGCTTTAGGAATGGTCATTTTAATAAGGTGAACCAAAATGTACTCATGTTTACTCACAGATGGGAAAACCTCCCACTCAATAATACCTAGAAAGGGGGGTACTCACCAAAAAGGGGGGCAAAGGCTCACTCAAGTACATATCCAGAAGAAAATATACACTTACCAGAGGAAGTATGAAGACTTATTCAATCCTTGGGTGGCATCTTGATTCAAGGGAAGGGTCCATGACTGCAAAAGCTGTTTGCTCCAAGGCAGCCAACTCAAAATCAGCTCTCTAGTGAAGCATGTATATTGTAGTTGAGTTGTGAACTGTGCTCATACTAAATACTTAGGGGCAAATACACTACAAAGACAGTCTAAAGGCGTCAGCCATAAGGTGTCCAGTTCTGGGCCCTTCAGTTTAAGAAAGATGTTGAGGTGCTTGAATGGGTCCAGAGGAGGGCAACAAGACTAGTGAGAGGGGTGGAGCATAAGCCCTACAAGGAGCAGCTGAGGTAGCTGGAGTTGTTCAGCCTGGAGAAGAGAAGGCTCAGGAGAGACCTTATTGCTCTCTACAACTACCTGAAAGGAGGAGGTAGCCAGTGGGGATTGGCCTCTTCTCCAAGGTAACCAGTGACAGAACAAGAGGACACAGTCTCAAGCTGTGCCAGGGCAGTTTAGGCAGGATGTTAGGAAGAACTTCAAAGAAAGAGTGATTTGCCATTGGAATGGGCTGCTCATGGAGGTGGTCAAGTCATCTTCCCTGGAGGTGTTTAAAAGGAGACTGGATGAAGCAATTAGTGCCATGGTTTAGTTAATTAGAAGATGTTAGGTGAGTAGTTGAACTTGATGAGCTTTAAGATTTTTTCCAATGTGATTTATTCTGTGATAAGGCACTGAACTGATTGACAAGCACCAGTCAGACCTTTGTCAGATCAGTTACACCTGCTACATTAATATAAGAAACGTGTATAAAAAATAATTCCTCTTTTAACATGCATTGGTCACATCTGTCATTATGTAAGTCCTTGAAGTCCCAAGCTGGATTCTGAAAAAAGCCATCATAGTTTAGGCCCAGTAAGCAACTAAACACCATGTTACCACTTGCTCACTCTGAAGCAACACAAGCCTCAAACCCTGGACTTAGAGATGGAGCCACACTAGGTTACAACATCCCCCATGGACAAAGGTGAATCCAGCACTAAGCAACTGATGAATCCAATTGAGCTCATTACTGAGCTCATACAGTCAGAAACAGCAAAAATGAAGGAGGTGTTTTTCACATAGTGAAAACAAATTAGAGAAGATCAGAGGAGAAGAGAGAAGGAAGAGAGAGCAGAGATAACAAAAATAAGAGCAAGAGATCACCAACCCAGTCTCCAGCATTGTGCAGCGCAGTCTCTAATCCAGGGGCCCAAGGTGGTGGAGTACCAGCCTAGCATGGCTAACTTTGTGGCTATGATAATCTCTGATCTGTTAGGAACATCCTCTTGGACAGAGTTTTCATGCTTACTAACTCTCTTGGGAGGTTCATGAAATGTGTCTAGAGGATATATAGGAGGTCTTGAGGGTTGGCTTACTCCACATGCAGCCATGACTGCTACCTGAGCTCTTGGTAGGTGTATGCATCCATTGTTCTGGGCCAGAGCAGTGAAAGTGCCACAGGAGGGTCACTGCCCTGCATCCACATACTTTGCCGCTTCTCACTGCACACCAGTTGTGCAAAAACCCTATCCCAGGACAGGTATGACTAAAGATAAGCATCTCACAATGCTTTTTGAATGCCTCTTCAAGTTTTCTTCTCTTTTTGGCTTCAGATTTGTACTCTGTTGCCATAAGGTATGTAAATGTCTCCTACAATGGAAGTTTATGAAAAAAGTTAAGACCAAATGACAATTATGTATTTTTTTTGTTTTTAAAATNCTCCTGTTCTATTCCATCAGAATTTTCTCTCTTCTTTAATGTGTTAAATTGGTGCTAACAGCTCCACTGTTTTTCAGTACATTATTAGCAATGTTTGGTTGAACTGGACTCACACAAAGACACTTATTGTCTGAGCAAAGTAATAATTTTAAATCCAAAAAACCTAGAACAATTAATTTCTGTTTAATTAACATCCATAATTGTTTAGAGTTTACTAATGAATACCTGTTTCCACTGAAGTGGCATTGATCACCAATTCACGCTGTTGCCTAACTGATTCAAGATGACAAATGCCACAAATGAGCCATTGCTTTTGCATGTGTACAGAAAAATCAATTTATAAGGCAATCCATACTACACGTGTAGAGAACTAGTTATTAACACAGTATTATATAAAAAATTCAATCCCTTCAGGAAGATTTACTCATGCTGAGCAGAAGTATGCTACTTATTTCATTAAGTTAAAAAAGAGTGCATTGACTTCTTTCCCTTTTCCTCCCTCTCATATTACCTCTTTCCCAATCCTGCTTCTCCACAGTAAAAGTCACACAATCTAATCAATCCACTTCAGCTCTGGAGAAAATGCCCCTAACTGATGTTCCAGTGGTCTTTTTAGTGATGTTAAATGATTGGAAACTTGAATCAAAATACTTTTACTGCTTATTGCAAATGAATATTGTAAACTGTATTGATCTGCTCTGAGTGTTTTACAGTAAAAAAACATTCAGCAAATTATTTAAAGTGTAAATATCTACTTGATCTACTTTTGGCCTCTACCCAGACATTTATAAGATGGCTTCTCCCTTCTTTGCAAAGATTTCTTTAGGGGTACAAGTGGCAATTAGGCTTCTTACAGACAGAGCTACTCCTATTTTTATTGGTAAAAGCTGAGACCCTCCCAGGGAGAAAAAAAAATAAAGTGGAGGAGGGAGTTTGGATGCTCCTTCAAGTGATGAAACTGAGAATTGAGCATCAAGAAGAGAAAGTGAGAAAAGACTCACAGCTTCAGAGTTGGAGTCAGATACCAGAAGACAAAACTAGAGATACTAGAAGGCACAGCCTTGTAGCTTCAAGTCTGCCACATCTTTGCTTTTGATAATATTTAACCAGCAACTCTTAAAGGGGCAATACATAGATCACAAACCTGGAACAATGAGATCCAAAAGAACCCCAGGGACTGTGACAGCATGCATTATCTATCATGTATGTAGATATGAAGGACTATTCCCTTTCTGACATGACTTACTCAATGATTTCCGGAGAAAATAGAGGTTTAGTTAGTGATTATAGTTTATGCTTTTATTTCTATTACATGGTTATACCATGATTTGCTGGCCTCAATCAAGGAGTTAATCCATAGAAGATATATCCTATTAACTCTTTGCAATCATGGACTGCAGACTGCAGAGCAAAGCACTTTGAATTTTTTCACAGAAGCACACAATGATCAGGTCTATCTTCAGCTAGTGCAACAGGAAAAAGACAAAGGCTTTTTCTCTTCTTAGAGCAAGCCAAATGTGCCTCAATACATCTAATGTAGGAAACCAGATCTGTATAAGATTTCAAAGTAAATTGACAATAAAAGAGATGGATTAGCATAACTGACTGTTTCACTTATGAAGATTAAATGGCCTATTATTGCAGATGTTTGCTAAGGAAAATGCTCCCTAGTGGAAGACTATAACCAGTTAAGATAGATTTGATGAGGATTTTAATTGCTGTTATGCAATTCATAATGGAAAGTTTTTATTAAATGTCATGCAAAAGCCAGTCAATATTTTGGAGGAAAAAAAATCTCTTGCATACTCAGTGCTTGGACATTTTGCCAGCTGCACTTCAGGCAGCAAGGAAGTATTTGCTTAATTTTTGTGTTCATTCCTGCTCTCTGACTTGTAAAAACAATTTCTTTAAGTAGGCTAAGTCACATTTTAATGAGGTAAAGGCAACTGCCCAAACACTAGAAAACTTGACCTACATCATTTTTTTCCCCTGGATGCAGGTGAAAAAAAACTGATGTGGACTTTTACCCATCTCCCTCTTCAGGAGTGAATAAGTAATTTGAACAGTGCTTTCAAGAAGGACACAAATAGATTAATCTAACTTGCTCACATGAAGGTAATTTGATTTGTGCAAGAAACACCCTATAGGGTGTTACAGGTTTTTTCCAACCACTTCCTCTAAAAGCTCTTCCATTTTGCATGAAACTATTAAATATTTACCACATTGCTCACCAGAAAGGAAGAGGGAGGGAACATAACTGTGTAGCATAATTGTTAGCTCTAAGAGACCTGACTTTCTTGCTCCAATGGATACTTCAATTCCTTGCTCCAGTTGATTCAGGAGCTGGGACCCATGTCTTCTCCCTCCCAAGTGAATGCAGTAACAAACAATAACATCATGCTTAGCTTCCTCTCTAGAATAATCATTTACTAGTCTTTGCAAGATGCAGTGTCAACATTTGGTTAGCACACTCACCACAAAGGTTTGTATTCATATTGGAAAACAAAGCAGAAGTGCTGGCAAACAAAGCAGAGGTGTTTGATGGTAACCAGCATGGCTTCACCAAGGGCAAATCATGCCTGACAAATTTGGTAGCTTTCTATGATGAAGTCACAGCAGTGGTGGAGAAGAGAAGGGCAACAGTTGACATCTACCTGGATCTGAGTAAGGCATTTGACTCTGTTCCATATGACATCGTGGTCACCAAATTGGAAAAACATGGACTGATGGGTGGACAACTCACTAGATAAGGAATTAGATGGATGGTTGCATGCAGAAAATGGCAATCAATGGCACAATGTCCACCTGGAGACCAGTGACAAGTGGTGTCCCTCAGGGGTCAGTACTGTTTAACATCTTTGTCAGTGACATGGACAGAAGAATTGAGTGCACCCTCAGCAAGTTTGCAGATGACACCAAGCTGTGTGGCACAGTTGACTTGCTAGAGGGCAGGGATGCCATCCAGAGGGACCTGGAGAGTTGGGCCCAGGCTAACCTCATGAAATTCAACAAGGCCAAGTGTAAGGTCCTGCACCTGGGTCGGCGGAATCCCAAGCACAAATACAGGCTGGGCGGCGAATGTCTGGAGAGCAGCCCTGAGGAAAAGGACCTGGGGATCTGGGTTGATGAAAAGCTCAACATGAGCTGATAGTATGAACATGCAGCCCAGACAGCAACGGTGTCCTGGGCTGCATTAAGAGAAGAGTTGCCAGCAGGGCAAGGGAGGTGATTCTTCCCCTTTACTCAGCTCTTGTTAGACCTCACCTGGAGTACTGTTTGCTGTTCTGGGGCCCCCAGCACAAGAAGGAAATGGAACTGTTGGAGAGAGTCCAGAGAAGGGCCACCAAGATGATCAGAGGGCTGGAGCACCTCTGCTATGAGGACAGGCTGNTGAGCTGATAGTATGAACATGCAGCCCAGACAGCAACGGTGTCCTGGGCTGCATTAAGAGAAGAGTTGCCAGCAGGGCAAGGGAGGTGATTCTTCCCCTTTACTCAGCTCTTGTTAGACCTCACCTGGAGTACTGTTTGCTGTTCTGGGGCCCCCAGCACAAGAAGGAAATGGAACTGTTGGAGAGAGTCCAGAGAAGGGCCACAAAGATGATCAGAGGGCTGGAGCACCTCTGCTATGAGGACAGGCTGACAGAGTTGGGGCTCTTCAGCCTGGAGAAGAGAAGGCTTCAAGAAGACCTTATAGTAGCTTTCCAGTATCTGAAAGTGGTCTACAGGAGGGCTGGGGAGAGACTATTCACAAGGTCTTGTTATGACAGGACAAGGGGTAATGGGTTTAAACTGGCAGAGGGGAAATTTAAACAGGATGTTAGGAGGAAGTTCTTTACAGTGAGGGTGGTGAGACACTGGAATGGGTTGCCCAGGGAGGTTGTGGATGCTCCCTTCCTGGAGGTGTTCAAGGCCAGGTTGGATGAGGCCTTGGGCAACCTGTTCTAGTGGGAGATGTCCCTGCCTATGGTGGGGGGTTGGAACTGAATGACCTTTGAGGTCTCTTCGAACCTAAACCATTCTATGATTCTATATTCAACTCCTCTTTTGCCTGCTCCACTATCTGAATTTAAAGAAAGGATCCTGCTGTCCCACCTGCCCAAGGACTGTAGCTACTGAAGAACCAAGAATAAACAGAAAAGAATAAAACTTCGTCACACCTGAAATATCTTTGTCTAAGTGTAGTGATGTGATCTCAAAAAAATTGGCTTAAATATGTCAGGGCACTGGTATGATTTTGATGTAAAAGAAGAGTGTAAATGCTCAACATTGCCATTATCTAGGCATGTCCTGCAAGCACTGGGGCACTGAAAGAGTATAAACTCTTCTGGGGTGCGGTTGCACCTGACAACAGAATTTAACTGAAAAAAATATCTGGAAGAGTTTTTGTACACTGTATTACCTGAGTAGCATCATGCTGACTGTTTTGAGGAGAAAATACCTGTAATTGTAAACAGAAGAATATATCAGTACCAAACAAACAATTCGGCAATGCTTCTTCTAAGGTGGACACTTTCTTGGTAGGCAGCCCTAATTGCTGCAATAGCTTTTAGGTGTTCTAATGTAGTCGAGTGAATTATCCACCACACTGCTTCTGAATGACACAGCCATTTCTGACTCCATTAATATGGAAGATTTCAGCCAAATGCTTTTAAACGATAGCTTCTCTTTATTTGTAATTTCAGACTCTATTGATTTCCTTCTGTTCCCTTCATTATGATTTCAATTGATTACCTTGGCAACTGCAATAACAATGATTGCACTTGACACTGTCTGAGACTTTCGAGATGGTGTTTGAATAGGAATGGTATCATTTGGGGAAAAATGCCTACAAGAACCTGCCATTAACAGTACACTTACACTTTTATTGACTTCCTTATCTTTCAAACAGCCCTGTGTCAGGAAATCTGTTGCTAGAGATCAGTTAGGATTTCAGTGACTCCTTGGAGTAAAAAAAATTCTTATTAATAAAGAGAGCAGATTTTATTCTAATGGGCTGTATTCATTACTGTGGTAGTTCAGAGAAAACTCCCATTTGCCCTCTTGTCCCATATTTGTCCTCTCGGTAGCAGCGTTGCTGGTCAAGGCTTTCTTTTACTAAACTGTATTGTGTATGCAGAAGAATTTCATCTGCATTACTTTGGATTAAAAGTTGAGATGGATTTACTCAGTTTCACTGCACCTTATAACTTGTAGAGGAGCAATTATGCATGCTTTTCTTCTGAGAAAAAAAATTATTTAACTTAACTGGTGTTTATATTCTTCAGTTTGTACATGCAATGTCATACTAAGAACTCTCCTCAATGTTTTGATGGAATGTTTTTTAATGGAAATTATTATATGGGTGG
>VWZI01004155.1:26855-37152 GCA_013396835.1 Psilopogon haemacephalus
GGGGTGGGGAGAGGAGGAGGGAGGGGGAAGAGAGAGAAGGAAGGAATTTGGGGTGCCCAGGAAAGTGGACTATGTGCTTCATGGAATAGATGTCATGAACTTAACTTGCAGTGGTTTCCCATTTGAAACATACTCAATTGTGTCAAAAGGAGCTTTGAGAGCTGAAGAATTATACTTCCCTTGGTTGCTGGCTTTGAAGAAGTGAAAGTGCTGGAAAACTGTAACCGTGACCAGCCCCTGTTCTTTCCTCTTTCATCAACAGTTCATAGTAACTCTTCCTGAGACTCATCAGCTACTTTTTCCTCTTTCTGAGACCCATCAGCTACTGTTTTCCTCTTTCACCTTATCTTCCCCCTTCAGCGAAAACACACAAAACAATTCTGCCCTTTCTCATCAAATCTGAAAACTAGGAAGGCAAATATATTCAACATTCTGTTTTACACTAGTTTTGCATTGACTAACATCACTTTTCCTCCTTATTCTCAGCTAAAGCTTTTGCTGCATTTCATTCGTTCACTTTGGTTCGCTTTGTTTCCACTAAGCACTTACAATGAAGGACTTTTTGACAGAGCTTCTGATCAGGCGCAACATGCTACCTTGTCAAATATTGTGAAGAAAATAAGTTGCAGAAAGCTTCTGTTTCCTATCATTTTTTTTTCTGGAATAGACATAGACCCAATGGCTGAAGCTGTAAGGTGAAGATATTTCTCCTCTTAGATGTTCTTCTTAACCAGCCATAGTTTGCATACTAGGAGAGGATCCTGTCCAGTAAAGCTTTTGTTTCCTTGAGCACTGTACTAGCTCAAGCAATCCCTTCTGTTTTATGTTATGATCTCCCAGATGTAAGTAGGAAAGGAGACCTAGAATACATGGACAAATAAAACATGGAATAGTATGCAACGTTGACACAGATTTCAGAGTCAGGAAAACATGATAAATTTGCCCACTTTCATTAAAAGAGTATTCATTAAAAACAGGTTTGCACAGACATATATATAATGATTTTATTTAATAAAAATATTACAGTGCTGAAGTACGTTAGCTTTCTGTACAGAAATGGCAACTTGAGCTTCTTAATCTGCATCAAGATACGGTAAAAGCACACAGAATATTTTGTCATATAGCCTAAGGATGACTGCATAATAAGTACAACAGCAGTTATAAAATCCTACAAGAGCCCTTAGACAGCATTGAGAATTATTGCAAAGCATTCACTTGCATTTCCTTCACAGATTACTTCTTCTCACACTGCCATGACTTCAGATCAGCTCTTATGGAGTGAATTGATTGTGGGCAATTAACAAGGCAGGATTGTAAATTATGTAGTTTTTATAATTATCAAAAAACCTGCCCGCAATCTATGTACAAAGTAGTCTAAATTTGGCTTCTAGTTTGTTTGGAAAAAATCTTCAAAAGGATGCTTTTTCAGGCAATTTAGAAAAATCAGAAAATTTGGAAATATTTGGGCATAAAACAGCTTTGTCCTACTTACAAACGAAAGGCAGTGTCTTTTGGGGCAGTGTCCGGAGTTGCGAATTACAATCCAGCATTGGATCAACGTCATACAGAGCCCAGTGCCCATCAAAGTCCAAAATTACTGTAGATACAGCTTTCACAAAGCCAAGATTGTGAAGTAATGCAAGGGAAAACTGGACTGATCTGTGGTGTTCCCACAAATGATGGTAGTTTACTGTAGAGGCAGGACCCTGCAGCAGGAAGCCAGGATGTGACGGTGCAAAAGTAGGGCTCGTCCGCTTTCTCGTCACCATTTGTCCAGAGGCTCTTCAAGGTCTGACTCAAGGTCCGGATCAAAGTCCCTCTCAAGGTCTGACTAGACAGTGTGTCCAGTTGCCATATATATATATATATGCTGGGGCAATATGGTTCTTTCCTGTTGAAGCCCACAGGCGGGTGGAAGAAGGAACTTCACACCTACTACTTTCCGCATTCCACACCTTCCATGACAGAGGTGGAGGACAGGAAAACTGTTTCATGCCCCAGTCAAACCTCTGGGTGGGGCAGGGACATGGGTGTGCCCTGCCACAGTCCACCCCAGTGGCAAGGGACAGATTTGTCTAGGACTTTAGGGTGATGGGTAGTCCCTCTTAGTCCAGTGAGATATGGCATAAGTTCTATCCTGATGGTTAATAATTGGGAACAATCTACCATGCACTGATGCAATGCGTCTTCCCTTAGGGTCTTTCCTTAGCCCCAGAGTTTCCCAGGCACAACCTATCCCAGGCTTATCCTAGGCTTAGCCAGCGTCATGGGCACAACCCCAATATTGGGCAGTTTTACCAAAAGAGGTTGGCCCACTTGAATTTGGGACAAGGATTTATCCTTGGTCCCTCTTGGCACATGGTTGGCGTCCACGATTGGCTGAGCTGGGCAGAAGGCCTTAATCTTGGGGCTTCCATAGCCTCCCCAACAATTATTGACCATGAAGACTGCCTGGACCAAATGTCAGTCCCAGCTGCCTTTAGGGACATTAGCATGTTTTTTGATTAGACCGTTTGTCCTCTCAACAGTGCCATTTGCCTGGGGGTAATATGGGGTATGGAATACCCAGTTCACCCCTTCACTACGTGCCCAGTTTTGCACTGAGGTTGCAGTGAAACGTGATCCGTTATTGCTCTGGATGCACTCAGGCATTGGCAGAATGCCGAACCGGTGTTTTAGAGCCTCAATTGTTTGAGCTCCTGTGGCAGTACTGGTGGCAGTGGCCATGGTTAAGCCAGAGACCACTTCTATGCCAACCGGTATATATTTCTTCCCATTTGATGGCTTAAGGGGTCCCACATAATCCACTTGCCAGGTGCTCCACAGATTTTTGTCCTGGCGGATATGTTGGGCCAGTGCAAGGTTTGGGTAGTTGGCCTTCAGTCTTATCTGGCATTGTGGACAGACTGAAAAGATGGTCTCACATGTTGATAGGGAGACTGGCCACCCATGAGACCTGCACTCATAATAGAGATCAGCTTTGCCTGAGTGGCCCCTCTTAGGTTGTAGCCATTCAGCTAATCTCGCCCAATGTTTCTCGCCACTGCTCACAACATGGATACGTACTAGGTGGTCAACCTGCTGGTTCCATTTTGCAGAAGGGGTTTCTTGTTTGAGTGTCCTTTGACCCATTCCACTTTGATGGGTCTTGACTGGCGTATTTCCAGTAGTCTCTGCCAATCTCCAGCTCACCAGACTTTGGTGGTGCCAATTTCCCATTGGTTTGATTCCCACTGGTAAATCCACTCTGTAGCTCCTTTAAAGGTGGCATAATAGTCCGTGTAGATGGCTTTGGCATCATTTTCAACAGCCAGCATGAGAGCCTGCAAATCACCAACTTGTGCACTGCCTTCACCCTCTTCAGTGACAGTCCTGCCCATGCTGATCTCCAAGGCTGTTTCTTTGTAGTGCCACTGTAATCCCTTTCTCTGGAAAGAGGCATCAGAGAACCACACTCCCTTGGTGTCAGAGTCCATAGTCATCTCTGGAGCTACCTCATTTGGAGACGGTTTGTAGGGCTGTCCCAGTAAAGCTGTGTCTAGATTTACTGGTTGCTGTAGCTTGAACACCTTTGCTGGATCTTCTCTTAGAGGCATGAGCTGTGCAATTCCTTCTAAGTAAGCATACCACTTTCTGACCGTGGGTTTTTGGCCTATCCCCTCTGGTGGAGGGAGATCCCTTAAGAATTGCCTTCACCAGGAGGAAGGGTCCTTGCACCACAATATCCTGTGGGTGCAAAGCTTCTCTGCTTCCTTAACAGCCCTTGTGAGGGAAAGAAGTCCCTTTTCCCATTCAGTGTACCTCTTTTCAGTGTCCTTGAGCATTGTAGAGGAAAACAGGAGGGCTCTATTGGGGCCTTTAGGTCCCTTCTGGTAAATGCCACAGTAGGAAGCATGTTTGGAGAAGCCCCATTCTACCCTCAAGGGATCCTTTGGATGTAGTGGGCCTAATTTCTGGTAGGCCTTTAACTCATCTTTAAGGGTTTTAAGGCTCTCGCTGTGCTTTGCGCTCCAGTCTCAGGCCTTGTGCTTTTTAAGCAGATCATACAATGGCCTGGCAATTACTGAGAAGCCAGGAACATGCTTCCTCCGGTATCCCAGGGTCCCCAGCAATTTTTGTAGTTCGTTTTTGTTCCCCGGGATTTGGCCCTGTTCGATTTCTTCCAGGGTGTCAACTGGCACTGCCACTCCTCCTGCTACCCACCAGTCCCTGAGGAACTTGATTTCCTGTCCCCTTGGAACCTGGATGTGCCCTGCCACGTGGAGTCATGAATGTTTCTGGGTACAGAAGATCTTAAACAAAATAGAATTAAACCTTGCCATTTGTTTCAGTACAAGTGGTTTTCCTAGGAAATAAGCAGTATTCCTTCTAAGACATTACTTTCAGTATCCAGAACTACACTATTTAAAGTAGCTGCAAACTGGATTATTCAGTGTGAATAAAGCTGTCTTCAATTTCTCAGCTTCAGCTTTTAGCAGAAAGCACAGATTCATATTGACCAAATTATTCCGCAAATTTGTTTCAGTTTTCCAAATTTTCCTTAAAATTTGAAACATTTAATTAAACCACAAGGTACAAAAAATATGTGTTAGCTCATCTTTCTGGCTTCCAGCTTCACTTTTATGAATTGTAACTAAATTGGAAAATGTCAAGAAAGCTCCCAACAAGTAGTAACACCTGACAAAGCAAAGCATAGCACAGCTTCTCAGTCTATGTTTATGTTTATCTATTCTTAGAACGGATCTGAAGCAGTAAGTGCCTGAAAGTTTTTGTCTCGAACCAAATCAGCAATGTGCTCTGTGTAGACCCTCAGCCACTTCTGAGATGACCATTTGCTCAGACGGGGAATTGTTCATCTGCACATTGTTAAGGAAAAATTGTTGAAAATCCAGCCACATAGTAATCCAAAGGCATTTTTTTCCTTTATCTGATTGGCATCCAGAGATGTAAGAGCTGAAACAAACAATTCATGTAACAGGAAGAAACAACTTTTTATATTAAAAAGTATAATTTAACATTTTTTAATAAGCCAAATACATTTGGCATATTCTTTCTGCTTAAAGTGATTGAGTTAGGAACTCATGAGTCACAAGTTGTGATGGTAGATTGTGAATGAAAAAAAGCAGACACTGTATTCTGTATAGGTTAATAAATGAATCTGGTGTTTTCATACTAATCTTCTAAACAATGCCGGACAAAGAGAAATTAGACATTTGGATAGCTAAAAGCCTTTCACATATAAAGTTGAATGTCCTTTTCATTCACTCTCCTAGCTGGTGCTGCTCACTTAGCAGTGAGTTTGCAGCTCTTTCCTGGGGCAGAAGCAGTGTGTCTCAGTCACTTGCCTGATCTTCCCATCCTTGATATACTTTACCAAGGAATTTATTTTTTAGGCAATTATTAAGATTCAGACAATAGATTTGCATCTTTTAATTAAAAAGTCACCAAGCTAGGAATATCTCCGCCTCAAAAGCTTAATCAAGAACATGGTATAAGACTTCATAAGAATAATAACACCTTCCTCAGATGTGAGTGGCATGGGACGAAATGTTTTCTGGTAAGCTATTGCTGTCATCAGTAACATAATGATAGTCCAACTGTGAAGCACTCTAGTGTGAGCAGTTGCTTCGATGAGCTTGAAAGCACACAGCATCCATAAAAGACTACTCCTGAGCGTACAGAGACATTGTACAATGCACAGAAAGTCAGCCCTGCACTTCTGACATGGTAGATAGTCTGTTCTGCATCATTCTCAGGTCTCAAATCAATTGTAAATTCCAGATGGAGTCCTTCCAAACAAAATACTTGGAATGGATAGTGAATGAAGTGTTTCATTTTGGTTTCCAGGGTTGCTTTATTTTGTTTTTCTTTAGTGTACTTTAAGATTTAAGTGTAGGCAACTTTTATCTTTCCCCTTCCCTTTCCTCTTCTTGTTTACTTCCTCTTTTCTTCTCTATGTTATCTTTAAAAAAAAAAAAAAATTCTGACTAGTTTTTCTTCCTACATTTTCTATTTAAGTTAACCAATTTTTCAGTGAGCTAAAATAATTCTGATGGAACCTATGCACATTATGTTCAACAGGAAAAGTACCTGTCACAGCTGCATGGACTGATCTGCTGACATGTTTCAATTGTATTTGCTATTAACTTTCCAGATACATGTCCTCCTTCTGCATCTGTCATTGAGACTGTCAAGTGGAACATACTACATGGAATACTTGTATCAGCTCTATACTTGCAGTTCTCCTGCAGAAGAGTTGATGAAGCACTTAGTTTAACAGACATGTGAAATCAATGATACTTAAGAAACAGTCGTACATTATGTCTGTTATAAGATTTTGAGGCTTGTTTTTCTCAGGTTAGCCATAATGCTCACTGGAAAAGGTGCAGTTTCAAAACCAACCAAGAAAAGAAACAAACAAAACACCAGTATGACTGCCCAAAACCAAACTCACCTTATGTAGTCTTCAGCAGCAGAAGCAGTTTCTAAGTATGCTTAAGGGAAAACCCATTAGTAAACTTCAATCATTTGTTGTATAACTTTGATGGGTTAGGAACTTCTACCCTCCTGACAACCAGAAATTACCAGGCTGGCTCATATGGCTTGGAAGTAAGATGAAGCTATGTTTACAGCATGGCAAAATGTGCAAGCATATATACACAATATATTTACAAGTATTTACAATTATATACAAATTAGAAATAATACAGAAATCCAAACTCCCTGCTGGACAAGGAAACTGCCCAGAAGGGTTCAAAGCTACCCCCTCTTTCTCCCTCTGCTTTCTCAGACAGGCAAACAGAAACAACAAGCAAAGCTTACATGTTAGTTGTTAGCCAAGATAAAGAGGACAGATATTAGAGCAGAATGTTATGGTACATGCAAAATTAATATTGATACTAATTCTGATATCCAGACAAAAATTATTAATAACTATGAAAATTGTTTACTACTGTTAAATCTCGCCAGAAAACTTATTTACAAGGTTTGAACACACGGTTGTGGGTATTTATACGCAGAGGGAAATAGGCAATTTGAAAACTAAGAAAACCAGAAGTGCAAACAATTTATATTGTTGGAAAGAGAATCTTGCAGTCAATATATCACTTGTCCTCTAGGGGGACGCAAGAGGCTTCTTTCTGCTACAGTAGAAGGAACAATATCAAAACTCTAATTAAAAAGAGGCTTTTAAGGGTATTTACTCACAAACAGTATCTTCAGACATCCAGGGCTGCATTATAACCTCAGACAGTACTCAAAGCAGGTGAAGGGGTTGCTGTTGGTGATTTGGTAGCTGTTAGAGGCTTTGGAGTTTTCGCCAGGGCTTTAGTAGCACAGTCTCTGATGTGGTCTTCCAGAGCAGATGGTGTGCAGGCAGACATGATGTCTTGCTAATGGCTAATTCTTTACCACAGCATGGAGGCACTTAATGCCTTCTCCTGGTAAACTGGCACAGCAGTTTCCAGGTGGACAAGCTTGTACATCACAGCAAAGCTCGTCTGGAGCATGGCAAGTAGAGCACATTGTCAGAGCAGAGAGCATGAGGCAAAAGCAATATGTGGCGGGGCAGAGGACAACTTCAGAGAGCACAACAAAAGCACATTGTTTTTACGCAGGCCACATGTTTTATCAAGTGCCTGAGTGTAATGGGTCTCATTTGCCCACAGATAATCAACAATCAGAATGGCACTTTGCCCAAACTGACCATATTAGGTAAAGCCAGGACTTGCTTTACCCTTATTTGGGAAGACACAGGCCATGCATAAACAAGTGTATACACTTTGTTTACCACTGCAAAGTAGAAAAAGTCTGGGAAAGTCTTAAATTCTCAGACTGGGCATTTCCAAGCCGAATAGAATAGAATAGAATAGAATAGAATAGAATAGAATAGAATAGAATAGAATAGAATAGAATAGAATAAGCCAAGTTAGAAGAGACCTCCAAGACCATCGAGTCCAACCTATCACCCAGCCCTATCCAATAGCAATAGGTGCTCCATCCAGTCTTTTCTTGAACACCTCAAGGGGCTTCGACTCCAACACTTCCCTGGGCAGTCCATTCCAGTGGCAAATCACTCTCTCTCTGAAGAACTTCTTCCTAATATCCAGCCAATACCTCACCTGCCACAACTTGAGGCTGTGTCCTCTTGTTCTGTTGCTGGTTGCCTGGGAGAAGAGACTGACCACCACCTGGCTACAACCTCCCTTCAGGCAGTTGTAGAGAGCAATGAGGTCACCCCTGAGCCTCCTCGTCTCCAGGCTGAACAACTCCAGCTCCCTCAGATTCTCCTAATAGGGGTTGTGCACCAGACCCCTCACCAGCTTCATCGCCCTTCTCTGGACACGTTCCAGTACCTCAATATCTCTCTTGAATTGAGTGGACCAGAAGTGGACACAGTTCTCAAGCTGTGGCCTGACCAGTGCAAAGTACAGGGAAAGAATAACCTCCCTTGTCTTGCTGGCCACACTAGTCCTGATACTTTAAATAAACTGCTCTTCCTTCTGTCCCCAAAGCCCCAAACTTGTATTACTCCATACTTTGGAGTAAGCAAATGTATTTATTGGGAAGTACTAATTAATAAAATATTACAGTAACTATATATAAGTTGCACCAAAAAAACCCCACCCTATTTATGCATGGATCAAATACTCGTGATAAAGGTGATATATGAAACATCGGGTGTTCGTATACATGCTGAGAGTTTCTACATGTTTTGTTAAGAAACTAGTAATATAAATTGAATGCAAGGATATGTTTTTTTCAAAATTCATCAATAAAGTTTGACATCCAAGAACAAAAGTAAAGTGAAGTAATTGATGGACTAAGCCATCAAGGAAGCAAAGATTTTTAACTTCGACACAAAATAAGAAAACGTGATGACTGTCAGGAACAAAGCCTACCTGAAGGTTCAGACAAAGGAGATTTACTGTATTTGCTCATTTCTAACTAGGTTAGCAGCCTATGAGCTGGAAAACAAAGATGCAATAGATCAACTTTGTCACATAACCACTACAAGATTCATGCTTCTGTAAGATATCTGGGACAGGAGATCAGCAGAAGACTAACCAGATTTAGATGAGGAGAGTCAGAGAGCCACATCATCAGTGCATGCCTACTGCCTAGTGCATAAAGTGATAAGATAACAAACCAAATTGTTCCTTGGCAAGGGATTGTCATGGTAGACCTGAATAGGCCAAAATAGGCTTATTCATGTCCTGCTCTCCCTCTCTCTGTTTTGGGGAGAAGCAATTGCAGAAAAGAGGACAAAGAACTTGGAGCCATTGAGTCTAAGGACTCTGGCTTTCCCAGACTTGTTTTGCTCCTGTTTACATCCTGTGGTAAACAAGGTACATACACTTGAATTTTGCCAAATTTGGGTAAAGCAAGCCTATGGCTTCACCTAATATGATCAAGCTTGGCTAACTGCCATTCTGATTGGGTATTCTGTGTCCAAAGGCCCATTAGTCTTGGGCTACATTGATAAAGGAGATGAGCAGGTAACACAACGTGCTCTGCCTTTATATTCATGCTTACTTGCTTGCTGCTGCCTGCTGCTACCATTGCTTTCTACTTCTGGCAGTGTTCTGCCTCACTGCCTTATTGCATCCTGAATTGCCTGGAAACTGTCTACTTCGAGTTTACCAGGAATAGGCATCAAGTACCTTCACACAATAGGCCTGCATAGCCAGCATGACATTTGTGCCAGGACTACACATTGCAAGATATCCTGCCTATGCCTGCCAAGACAAGGAGCCCTGAAGATCATCCAAAGAAATCAAGACCATGTCAGAGATTGTCTACCTCCTTTCCACAGCACCCTGTGAAGCCTGGGAAGAATCAGAAGCCTCAGCAGCTGACAAGACACCAACAGAATTTCCTGAAAGCATTTGGATACTATCTGGAGCTGCAGCTAGCCCTGTCAGTTAGGAAATTGTATTTTGTGAGTAAATACTTAAAGACTCTTGTAATTCACCATTGCCATCTGCCATAAGCAGAAAGGAGCTCCTTGAGTCCATCTAGTGGACAAGCGATATAACCATCTAGTGGACAGGTGATCCACCGCCTTCTCTTCCAGTTCAATTAACATTATGTTATTGCTAGTTATTCATTCTAGATCTAGATTATCCTTTATATAATGCTTTCCATGACTGTTGCAAGACAACCTGATTATTATTTAAATCAGTGATTGGGTGGGGTGAGAGTTTTGAATACAAAAATTAATAAACAATAATAATTTTGAAAATACCATCTCACACTCAATTAATCACCTCTCCATTACAGGGATGCAAATTCACGG
>VWZI01004155.1:37262-50885 GCA_013396835.1 Psilopogon haemacephalus
GAGGGTAACCAAACCCCCCTACCACCTTTCCCCCCTTCCCCAGTCTTATCTCACCACCTGTTGATGCTGCAGATAAGCTGAAGTAGATCAGCCAGGGGGTTAGTAGTAGGAAAGTATTTAGTAGAATTACTGAGAATTAGCTACCAAGGCAAAGACAAAAGGAGACTATGCAAAGAGAAGCAGCCACACCCAGAGTAGTCAGAAACGATCTAATATCTAGTGTTTTGGGTACATTACTTTAAAAATATTTTTTTTTTCTTTCTCAGTAAAGGTCTGGGTGAAGTGACATACTGTGTTTCCCTCTCTCAACCAATAGTCTAATTTCTCACTCAAATTCTCCAATTAGATCAAACCAGCACATGTGCCAAGGTCAGCCACCCAAGGGTGCTGAGAGAACTGGCTGATGTTACTGCTCTGCCATTCTCCATGACTTTTGCAAAATTGTGGCGGACAGGAGAGATGACTGAGGACTGGAGGAGAGCAAATGTCACTCCAGTCTTGAAAAAGTGCAAGAAAGAGGTTTCAGGGAATTATCAACCAGTCAGTCTCACCTCCATCCCTGGAAAAATGATAGAGTGGTTCCTTCTGGAGGGCATCTCAAGGCACTTGGAAGAGAATAAGGTTATCAGGGCTAGTCAGCATGGATTTACCAAGGGCAAATCATGCTTGACTAGCTTGATAGCATTCTGTGAAGACATAACCGAATGGGTAGATTCAGGGAGACCAGTGGATGTAGTTTACCTTGACCTCAGGAAGGCCTTTGACACCGTCTCCCATAACATCCTAGTGAACAAGCTCAGAAAGTGTGGGATGGAAGAGTGGACAGTGAGGTGGATTAGAAACTAGTTACAAGATAGAGTTCAAAGAGTGGTTATCAATGGTGCCAGGTCCAGCTGGAAGGCTATAACTAGTGGAGTCCTCCAGGGATCAGTGCTGGGTCCAATGCTATTAAACCTCTCCATCGATGACATTGATGAGGGCACAGAGTGTCTGCTCAGCAAGTTTGCTGATGACACCAAATTAGGAGGCTTGGCTGATACAGCTGAAGGCTGTGTGGCCATCCAGCGAGACTTGGACAGACTGGAGAGCTGGGTAGAGAGGAACCAAATGAAGTTCAACAGGAATGCGTGCAGAGTCCTGCACCTGGGAAGGAATAATAAACTGCACCAGTAAAGACTGGGAGGTGATCTGCTGGAGAACTGCCCTGTGGAGAGGGATCTGGGTGGATAACCAGTTCTCCATGGGACAGCAATGTGCCCTTGTGGCCTAGAAGGCCAATGGGATCCTAGGGTGTATTTGGAAGAGTGTATCCAGCTGATGAAGAGAGGTTCTCCTCCCCCTCCATTCTGCCCTGGCAAGACCCCATCTTGAGTACGGCATTCAGTTTTGGGCTCCTTAGTTTAAGAGGGACAAAGATCTGCCAGAGGGCATCCAATGGAGTGCTACAAGGATGATTAGGGGACTGGGGCACATGCCTTATGTGGAGAGGCTGAAGGACCTGGCGCTTTCTAGTCTGGAGAAGACTGAGAGGGGATTTCATAAATGTATATAAATATCTGAGGGCTGGGTGTCAGGAGTGGGTTCACTCTTGCTCCCTGTGATAGGACAAGGAACAATGGATGTAAATTGCAGCACAGGAGGTTCCACCTCAACATAATGGCTAACTTCTTTACTGTAAGGGTCACAGAGTACTGTCACAGGCTCCCCAGAGAGGTTGTGGAGTCTCCTTCTATGGAGACTTTCAAGGCTCACTTGGATGCATTTTTCTGTGACCTGAGCTAGATGGTATGGTCCTGCTCTGACAGGAGAGTTGGAGTCAATGACCTCTTTGTGACATCCTGTGATCTTGTGACCCTGTGATCTAGTTGTGGGCCTGAGTATCCTAGTCCACCTGTGCTGCGGCTTGCTATGCTGGAACATCCTGCAGCTGCTGGTCAGCATTGGCACAGATTGTGTAAGTGCATCTTAAAACACAAATCTTACAAAAAGATTTTCAATCCACTCACTGGAGACACCAGGCTTAGGAAAATCATGTCTGATCATGCCTCACTGAGCAACACTCTTTTGCTCATGCAAACATATCACCAACACTATCAGTGACAGCAGCAAAGATTTCATAAAAGCATTACATGCTCCAGAAGAAAATATGTGATCTTCTTCCTCCATATGGCAGAGGATCAGCTTGTGTTTAAAAAGTTGTTTGTTTGTTTTTTTTAAGAAGCAAATTTTACTTTTAAGAAGCACTGTTCATAGATGGATTTGCAGCAATAAAGTCTGTGAGACAAAGAGGGAATTTTCTCTTTTTTGCACAGAAGAAAATAAATATAGTTTGATGCATATGAAGTAATTCAAAAGTAGAATTTATCCATGCAAATGGTAAATGTGATGTAAATAATTCTGTTGCATACAGGGCTCCAGGAGAACCATTGCAGGACAAGCCATTATGGTCAGATGTGCCCTAAGTAACAACTCATTCTTGGCTCAGTAAAGAATTTAATATATGTGTGGCACAATATAAGGAAAATCATCATTGTCTCAGTTTTAAATGAGAAAAAATGAAGAACATCTTCAGGCTTTCTGAACCAGCAGAGTTTTCTGTAGAATGATCTGCGGTCCTCATTTCAGTGCCCAAAAAATTATGAAAGGGGGAGAAAGAGAAGGAAGTCCAATTACAGCTAAACACAGGAAGTTATACATAAAAGTTCACTCTTAATGCACAACTGACACGGAAAAGAGTAAAGGAGATGATGGACAAAGCCCCACTTAACACAGTGTTTTGGTTTTGAATGTATTTGCTGGAAATCTAGCCAATACAATTGTTTATAAAAAACATACAGTGACTGTAAGAGAAGACAAATGTGATAATTATGAATGTGCTTCTTCATGACACTTCTAAGGAAGAGCAGATCATTGACATTTTGTCAAGAATCACTGCAGCACAGCCCTGCTCAGGATCAGGTCTTCTTTCATATGAGGAAAGGCAAGCATCTGGGAAATTTAACATGAGCTGTACTTTCTATAATGAGACACAGAAGCAAGCAGTTATTTCACACGGTGGTGTTTGGCTCATAAGCAATTCTTGGTTTTGCAATAGTAACAAGCATAAATGTAGAGTCAATATTGTAAAGCAGGAAGAAGTGAATGCTGACATGTTTACAGCATACCAGACTGTATTTGAAGGACTTGGGTGTATTCCAGGATAACAAATCATAAAAATGAACTCAAATATTCCACTACTAGGGAAGAACTAGAGAAAGTAATGGTGACATTACAGAGCAGAGTGAAAAAACAGCTAAGATGTGTTGATGAACAACATGTTAGAGAGAAAAAGTGACAGTATGCAAATTGCAGAGTGGTGATTGCTGATGGATCTGAAAAGACCGAGATAAGAACAAGTTTAGGTCCTTGAAATCTAACTGTGGTTAGAAGGCAAGAACTGTCTTTACTTATTACTGGGGAAACAAAAACCAATAGAGAATGGAAAAAAAATTATAATAAATTAACAATTGCACTAGGAAGAGTGCAAAAAAAGCAGAAACAGAGAGGAATATTTGACTGTAGAATTTTGACAAGTTATTGAAAAGTGAGGATTGCTCAACAGCTGTTTGCTATATAGGAAACAGATATATACCCTAGTGTGTAGCAGTAGAATTTGAAGACTATTACATTAGTTCACATTGTACCAAAAGAGATAATATTCCTCTGAGAGTGGATTCAGATATCATATGATTGACATGTTGAGTGAAACTTTCTAATAGTGTAAATCCCGCTTTTACTAGTAGTTTGCAAATAGGCTGCTTATTTTTCAGTCTTTGTGAGGCATATGCAACATAGGTAGTCCAAAAACCTAATATTGCAAAAGAAAGGAAAATATCATAACGTGTTTGGATATGGTCAATTTCATCAATGCATCTATAAGAAAGATATGAAAGGAAAAATTAATTGCAAGCCACCTGGGTCACTTTTAGAAACACTTTGAAAATACAGGGAAAGAAAATTACCACTACAAAAATAGCAAATGAAAGCTGGATACCAGCAATAGAAGTGTTCAAAAGTCTTTCTCATATCTGCTTATCTTCATTAAAGAGAATACTTCAGCATGGGATCTAGACCATAGAGAAGGTATGCATGAACAATTGGGACTCATTCTGGTGCAGTCCATGTCACCATAATTGATTGATGATCTTCAGTTCCCCTTGATGTGTAACACTGTGACAAAGAGCAGACATTAGCCTAGTGGCACTTCGATCACAACAAGTACTGAATATTATGGAGACAGACACATCACATCTTAAAATGTTGTCCCTTGACAATATTTTAAAGTAGTTGTTGTAGTAGAACTTAATAGAAGATAGAAGTAAATGAGTCACTCTTGTGGGCTGATTTTCCTTTTCAATTTCACAAAGACTTTCTCAGTGAGGACATACCTGTAGTTTTTATAAATGCTGTTACTAATATATCATAGTAAATAAAAGTTTTCCATAGTATTACAGAATACTGAGGGGCTGGACAGTCCCCAGGCTGGACAGGATATTGCAAAATATTTTTTATCCCATCCCATTCCCTTGCAAATCTCTATATAATCTTAAGTCACAGCTTGTTCTTTCTTTCCTTATTCTCTGGTCTCCTGTGCTTTGCCCTTGCTCCTCTCTCGCCATCCTCATTTATCTTTGTTTTGGTTTGGGAGGTAAGGCCTGTTTCAGTGGGGACACAGAGGAATTATTTCAGCTGTGCCATGTGGCCTCCCGGGCTTGTCCAGGGAGGGATGGACTATTGTTGAGTTACATAGGTATATATTTAGATGTGTGTATTTACTAATTTTTGTATTTTATTTACTTTTGTAAATAATAATTTCTTTTAACTTCCAAATTTTGTGTGAAGGCTGTTATTTACTGCTTTTGGGGTAAATTACATATTCTGTCTGGTGCAAAACCACCACAGATGTCATTAAACCACTTTTGTACACTGAATGAAAAGCATAAAGAGTTAGTAAATGAGAACCTACTACTTGGCTCAGAAGAGAAGTGAAAAAGTAGATGTACTCCTGAAATGCTATTTATTGCTTTTCTCTTAAGCCTCCCCATATCTTTTCTCTCCTTAATGCCAAGGTTGTTCTATATTTCACTTTGAAGCTTTTCCTTACTACTAAAGTGAAACATCATTTCAGTGTTATCTGTACCACGCTATCAGGAATTATTAGCATGTGAATTAAAACACCCTAAAACTGTATTCTTTGTTGGCCCACACCAAAGGCTGAGCATAACTAGTTGCTTCACTCATTTGCTTTACTAATCCATTAATAGTTTGGGACTTAATATTAAACAAAGCTATCACCTGCAGAGGTGACCCCAGAATATGAACTTGTCGAAGTGTATAGGAAATTTCAACAAGCCTTCATTACCTTCCTTTGCTATTAACTTCACTCTACTGTCATGTCATTAAAATATGCCTACCTGCCAGATTTACAATGCCATCTTGCAGAACTGTTCAGTTTCATAGTATCACCTCACACTGTCTCTGAGCTTAACCTATCAAAAGGCAGCAGTTAGGCAACATCTTTATGGGATTGATAAGCAAGAAATTTCTGCAAGGGTGAAGGGACAAAGTGGCTACCATAATGATATTAATGATCTCACTAACGTATTTATTAGTCAGTGTGTAGAGCACAAATGAGAACTGATTTATCTGTCATTATCACTTCCTCTATCAGACTGTTTCTTGTGCAAAGCAAAATGTCAAATATGCTAAAGGAAACTTGTGCTGTTGAATGATGTACAGTCCTCTCACTTTCTCTTTAGTATTTCCTGTTAGAAATCAACACGATGGTCAAGAATTTGACAATCCCAAACTCTAGAATAGCAAAGATATAGTTTCAAAATTGTGGTTATGACATGGGATGCTGTGGTGGTTTGGCAGTTCCCCACCCCTCCACACTTTGAAATTGCTCAGGCTAGACTCAGAGAGCTGGAAGTTAAGGGATGAAGCTTTATATATACAGCCTTGCACAATATGCAAGCAGATATTTACAATATATTACAGATATTTACAGATATATACGGTGAACAGGTAATACAGAAACACCATACCCCTTCCAGAGATCAGAGTCCCTAAAAGTGGTTTCCAGCCACCCTACCACCTTCCCCCTACTTTCCAATCTTATCGCACTATCTGTCTTACGTGCCAAGTAATTGAAGATAGATTGGCCAGGGGGGTTAGCAGCAGGAAAATCGTTAGTGAAGTTACAGAGATCCACCTAAGAAAGGAGAGAGAGATGCAGCAGCCAGAAAGGCTCAAAATAGTCTGTCTTATCTTTGGTTGGGTTCTAACTTCTATACATTTTTCAGTAAGCTATGAGTGAAGCAGAATCATCAGTTTTCCTTTCTCAGCCTATAGTCTAATTATTTATTAAACTCCTCCAATTAATTCAAACCAGCACAGATGCTAATGACTTCCTAAACAATGAAGGTACTTTTGGAAAAGTTCACTTTAGCCTCGTATTATTTTTGTACAGTAAAGCAGTCAGGAATGCTTTATGCAAAAATGCCCTCTACTGCTTTTCTTTCTTAAAAGGATATGTACAGTGCTACTTCTGATACCTGAAGTTTCTCCTCTGATTTTCAGCTAATAACTACTAATGAAGTTGATCCTTGCATTCTCTTTTTATGGAGAATAGAGCTAGTAGGAATTATAAACACTCTAAAACTGTTATTCTACATTAATTATTACAAAATTATCTTCTGACTTCCAAAATAACCACTTAGTCTCAGAAAGTTGATGGTGTCATATTAAACAGAGACATAAAGTGATTGTATCAGTATTAATACCACTGGCTAAACAAAGTTTTGATACCATGCAACCTGATTAATAAAACAAAAACTAATTTGAAAATATTTTGCCTCCTGCAGAACTTAAAATGGATTTTTCTAATAAAAAAACTTACATGGATTTTTCCTGTTAGATGAAGCAAATGAGGTCATGAAAGCAAATACATGTTCACAAGGATAAATAAAAATATCAAATAAGCTGCTCCTGAAAGTAACCGGAAGTAATTTTGAACATTGTCCCTTGGTGTTTATGCTCAAGAGTTTTCTACTGTAGGCTAAACAAAACAAAGCATACATTGTTTATAGAGTAAAATGGTCATTAACACTTGTAGTCACCAGAACTGTTCTCCAGTTGACAGTGGTACTATTCAAATACATGAAAGAAAACAGCTCTACATTTTTTTTTTCACTAGTCAATAGGTAGAACTAATTATTCAGTGAATTCAGTAGAAGCACCTAGTACAGATCCTTGACCTGACTTTGCCTGCAGAGAGTATTAATTAAGCTGCAGATGGAAACATCTACTTGCTCAAGCCTTTTCAAAATTATGGCCTCATTTACTTTGGTCATATTTTAGTCAGAATTTATATTACAAAACATTAATTTCAGGGAACTGAAACAGACAATCTGTCAGAATACCTTTGAAGAAAAAAAAGGCAAGACCTATTTACTTCTAAGTATTAGCAAGTTTTACAGGTGGCTTCTCCATAAGAAGATAGCAAGCTGACAGAGGTAGCAAAATCCACACTCCATAGTGTGTATGACCAATGTCCACAAATGTATTTTAGTTTAAATCCACAAAATCATCATAAAATGGAAAGCAATGTGTCAGGGTTTGGTTTTTATCAAACACAAGAATAAATAATCAATAATTACTTAACAATCTGTTACAACTGTGGTTCTCCAGGGGTCTGTCCTCTGGCTCATGCTGCTCACTCTCTTCTCTGGATGTTAATATTGAAAGTATCCTTACAAAGTTTGCTGTTGAGACCAAACTGGGTGGTAAGATGATCAGAAAAGATAACCATCTTGCAGAAAGACCTGGACAGGATGGAAGAGTGATCTATGAAGAACAGCATGAAGTTTAACAAAAGCAAGTGCTAAGTATTCTACCTGGAATTAACATAACCAAAGAGACCACTCTGTGAGGCTGGGCACCAGCTCTACTGAAAAGGTGAGTCCTGGCAGGCAGAAAGCCGAATATCAACAGCAGTATGCACTGCCCTAACAAAGGCAAATAGGGTCTGGAGCTACGTCTTTAGTGAGAATATTATCACAGAGTGAGACATGATCATACCACTCTTTTCAGTGCTTTACAGGCCATGCCTGCATGTCTGTAGTACTATGTCCCGTTCTGGTCCACACAATTCAAGAAAATCACTGACAGACTGGACATGGCTTAAAGAAGGAACACAAAGTTGATCAAAGTATTGGAGAACCTGTGCTGGAGGAAAAATTTAAAAAGTGAAGTCTTTTCTTCCCAGGAAAGAGATGGTTCATTGTGGACCTCATCACAGTATTCCAGTACTTAAAGAAGAGATATAAAAAAGGGACAGAGGTTCTCCCCTCACATGGACATGACAATGGGCAATAGGTACACCGTATCCTGGGAAAGGTTTCATTTTGTAGTAAAAATAAATATATTACATCAAAAACAATTCACTGGAACAATCTCTCCAGGGATATGACATTCCCTGTAAGTTCAAATTTTCCAGATGGATTGAACAAGGTACTGAATATTCTAATACAGACTCCCTTTCCTGTGAAGGAAATTCCTTCAAATCTAGACTATTCTGTGATTACTATAATTTTGTGAATCTTTCACAACCAGATCTGAACATTTTGGTCCACATGATTTCCTCTCAGGTTGTCACTAAATAAAATACAACAATTTAAAGCAGATTAAAATGAAGCGATGATCCTACCTACAATTTTACAGATCATTTGCATTAGGATAAAGTGAAAGAGACACTTTCATGTTGTGAGATGCCTGTCTGAGTTGGGACTCATAACTGATGTCCCAAAGGTGCTGCACAACAACTTTCTGAAGAGTCTTTAACCTTTAATTGAGTATGTGGCCTCTTCTCTGCAGCTTCAAAATGAGCAGGCTGTTCCACAGGAGTACTTTGTGCTGAAGCAGACTGGTCACACCATTACACAGCCAAGCACAGCTTTTTTTTTTTTTGTTTGCTCCCATCTTGCCATTACCTGATCACACAATGTTTTCTTTTCATCGTATCTCCAGACTAGAGTTCTGACCTGTGTCTGCTGTGCCCCTAACACAGGAGTCAAGTGGTTATCTTAGGAACTGAAATTCTAGTTCAGTCCTTTTCTATTACAGCATCTAATTTTTGGTGTTAAAATGTTTTCAAGCCTAATTTGAAGTCTCCTATCTCTGACGCTACAGATGTAGACACTTGGAAGATGCTTTATGGCCAGTGAGTGCCAGTTGCAAGATATGAGTTAAGGGATGAGTTTGCTGCCTAGAAGGTATTTGCTTTCCTTTCAGCAACTGAGGATTAGAATTGCTGGACATAAATCATTGGCTGGTTTAATTGTATGGGGAAAATAGGAAGATGACAAAGGAGATTACTAGATGAGCAATTGAAAAAATTGTAATTATAAGAGATAAATAAAAAGACTGATTCCGTTCCTAACATCAACTTTATAGTTGCACTTATACATTTAGCTTCTCTAAATATATTTTTATGATAAATTAGAAAGTTTTGCTGGCATTACAATTTTGTTTATTATATTCCTTATTAGGTAAATATCTTACTGTCATTATTTGCTATTAACTATGAATTATTTCCAGAGAGACATAGAAGAAGCAAAATCAAACTTGAATTACCATACTTATAAAATAATGCACACAGTGAGTCTACTATCCATCTGTAGATCTTACACTTCACTGGGAAATTTTTGAAATAATGAAGTTTAGACAGTAGATATCCTGAGATATGTCTCAGTTCAGACCATCATCTTAAATTCCTACAGGTGTGGCAAACATGCAGTCAATAAAACTAAGGGGATATTTGTTTCTATTTTTTCTCTTGCCAAAGAGAAAAGAAAAGAAAAGAAAAGTAAAGAAAAGAAAAGAAAAGAAAAGAAAAGAAAAGAAAAGAAAAGAAAAGAAAAGAAAAGAAAAGAAAAGAAAAAAGAAAAGAGAAAAGAAAAGAATTGAAAAGATAAAAGGAAAAAAGAAAATAACAGAAAAGAAAAGAAAAGAAAAGAAAAGAAAAGAAAAGAAAAGAAAAGAAAAGAAAAGAAAAGAAAAAAAAATGTTGTCCTGAAAGAAAAGGTATGCCATTTTCAGCAATGATGATTGAATATTCCAACATTTTTTTTTCAGAATAACCCTCATGATGCCAAATGAGGAAATGAAATGATTTGCTAGTCCAAATTAATTACTCATGACTGGACATACTCCAAGCTATTTTCCATGTTTGTTAGTGGATGACGTTTCCATTGTTTTTAACAAAACAAAGAAAAACTACTACTACAATCTTCAATGCCCTCTAAGCTGTTAGAAAGGTCAGATAGAATCTCACTGAAATGCTAAATCAGTGAACAGTTAATGAGAGACTTTAAGGATTCAAGCACATGATGCACACAATATGCTTTAAAAATGCTGAGCAGTCATTAAGGAAACACTGAAGCCCAAGAATACCACCAGGCAAGTGCAATCTGAAGCATCATATGTGTCCAATGTATCAACCAGCATTTGGTCCAGCTTGATATCGCAATAAGTGAAAATAATGTTAATATATCGATCAGCATACCTCACGCTTTGGTAAAAGGCAATGCATGAAAAAATACAAGTCGCTCTACAGGGTATGTACAGGATATGCTTGGCTAAGTATAGCATCCTTATTTCCCATTTATGCCTATGAAACTATCTCTTTATTGAGAGGAGTCTTCATGGGGTAACCCTATTATTTAGAAATTATAATCCTTTTTCACAGTGTATCCCGTAGAAATAACACTTATGTGCTTAGAGAAGGTCTTTCAAACTAGCAGTAAGGCTGCTCCTAATATTTTCTTAAGGAGTTTTTATATTTTTTCACTGTTGCTGGAACTACTTGTAATATATCCCAGTAGTCATTTGCTTTAGATGTTACATTTGTCCTGGATAATGATGATGTGAAAAGAAATAAAAGCTTGTAGACATTCCATTTTCATTATGATCTGTTTATTTCATATTGGTTTATAATGTTTTTAAGTTAAGTCAGCCCAAAAACAAAATTTCTTTCAATGCAGTTCACAAATTTGATACTACATCCTCCCCTTTTCAAAAAGATCTGATCTGAGAAGACAGGCAACGAAGAGGCAATAGATATATAATCTTCAATTCTTTTAGCTATGCAAACAAAATGAAAACTCCCTTTCCTACTTTTTGTTTACAGCATGGAAAAGGCTGGAATATCCAAAACCATACTAATCCTCTTGCACTTATATTTAGTGCTACATTAATGACTGTTACAGATTAAACTCGTCTTGCCATTCCATTTGACTTTAATTTTCTTAATTTCAGCATAACACTGACTTTGGCTTAAGTGATCATCTATATCCTCAGGAAAAGAACATCCATGACCCTTCCTTCCCTGCCCAAACAGGATCCAGATTAGGAAAAGCCAACTTTTTCTTTTAGCATAGATTTCAGTCATATGATTTCAATGTGTTTTCTGTCTCATCCCAGATCTTTCAGGTGAGAGGAGGAGGAAGTGCACCTTCCTAGTACCATAAAAATATCTCCTAAACCAGAGATCTTCCAAATAAGAGCTTAGAATATTTGAAGGTAAAAGAACATGCCACATTTCCCATGAAAGCTGAAAGCTGACTTAAGATCTGTGGGTCAAGTGTGATAATTGCTAGCACATATGAAAATACTTTCAATGTATCTATCTAGTGCTTGATCTCTAAAGGATGACAGCTCTGACTATCATAGTGACTGTTGATTCCAAACTGAAGGATAAGGGTGATAAAATTTAAGACAAAACACAGATTTTCTTTAGACCTATGGGCACTTTGTTTCTGTTTGCTGGCTGCTCAAGAATGTTCAAAACTGACTGTAACAGAGAAACAAGGCATGGTAGTGGGTTTATGTGTTGTTGCAGTCTGCTTAATACTTTTTTTTTTTAATTTGCTGTTCTGAAAGGCCATATTCAATATTTTTATTCATGACCTGGATTAGCTGGTTGACTCCATCATCAGTAAGTTTGCAGATGACACCAAGCTAGGAGCAGGTGTCGATCTATTGGAGGGTAGGAGGGACCTGCAGAGGGACCTGGACAGGCTGGACAGGTGGGCAAAGGCCAATGGGATGAGATAACAAGGCTAAATGTAGGGTTCTACACTTTGGCCACAACAACCCCAGGCAGTGCTACAGGCTGGTGTATTGGGTTAAAGCTAGCTACCCTGAGCCCAAAAGCCCAATAAAAACTCAAAGCGGTCTGGAAATTAAAAGGGTATAAAACTTTTCACAATAAATAAAAGGGAAAAGGGGTTTATTTTACAGAAGGTGGGAGAAAGGGGAAAACAAAATGCAGGGTGTGGAAATGAGGGAAAGGAAACAGAAAACCGAGGAGAAGGGGGGAAAGGAGAAAAAGAAAACTGTGGCAGGGGATTTTAGTCCAAAAGCTGAGATTTGGTGGTTTGGTGGTGCTGAAGAAAAGCAGGATGCAGGAAAAGTTCTTAGTTGCAAAGAAATAGTCCCCGTTCCAAATGAGAAGATGATGGCAGTCTCCACATGATGGTTGGTGAGCACGTGGTTTGGCGGCAGGGAGCGGCCAGCAGTACCTCCAGCAGCCAGGACGAGGAGAAGCGGGAAGAGAGAGAGAAAATTGGCCCCCCTCTTTTTTTATAGTCAAGATCCTAGCAGGAAATGGGAGTGGCAAACCATGACACCTGGGAAAAGGGGTCAAACCATCTCTTGTGAGGAGGGACCCACCTGGGTAAAGGGTCAAACCATCTCTTAGGAAGAGGCAGGGGGTCCCAGGTGGGCTTAACCCTTTACAGCTGGGGACAGAGTGGCTGGAGAGCAGCCAGGCAGAGAGGGACCTGGGGGTGCTGGTACACAGTAGGCTGAACATGAGCCAACAGTGTGCGCAGTTGGCCAGGAGAGCCAACGGCATCCTGACCTGTATCAGCAATAGTGTGGCCAGCAGGACAAGGGAGGTTATTCTTTCCCTGTACTTGGTACTGGCCAGGACGCACCTTGAGAACTGTGTCCAGTTCTGGTCCGCTCAATTCAAGAGAGATATTGAGGTACTGGAACGTGTCCAGAGAAGGGCGATGAAGCTGGTGAGGGGTCTGGTGCACAACCCCTATTAGGAGAATCTGAGGGAGCTGGAGTTGTTCAGCCTGGAGACGAGGAGGCTCAGGGGTGACTTCACTGCTCTCTACAGCTGCCTGAAGGGAGGTTGTAGCCAGGTGGTGGTCAGTCTCTTCTCCCAGGCAACCAGCAACAGAATGAGGGGACACAGTCTCAAGTTTTGCCAGGCGAGGTATTGGCTGGATATTAGGAAGAAGTTCTTCAGAGAGAGAGTGATTTGCCATTGGAATGGGCTGCCCAGGGAGGTGGTGGAGTCGCTGCCCCTTGAGGTGTTCAAGAAAAGACTGGATGGAGCACCTAGTGCTATTGGCTAGGGTTGGGTGATAGGTTAGACTGATGATTTTGGAGGTCTCTTCCAACCTGGCTTATTCTGTTCTGTTCTGTTCTATTCTATTCTATTCTGTTCTATTCTATTCTTAAAAAAACCTCTTTTTCACTCACTAAATTCTTGTATATTATTTCTGA
>VWZI01004159.1:0-13617 GCA_013396835.1 Psilopogon haemacephalus
CCCCCAAGAAGAGACACAGTTAAAAAAACCCAAAATCTCAATTTCTTTTTCCAGACTTCCTGGAGTTCTTCCTCAGGAGGACACATTTTACAAAAACTTCTCAATTTTACTAGGCTTCTCAGGGAGCTTACTCTTCCCAAGAGTACGCAGTTTGCAAAATATTTTCTATTTCATCAGGGTACTGAGAATTCTTGGGGAGGTCACACCATAAAATCAGCACTTGTACTCTAAAGTAGTCTTCCTGGGAAAGCACACACATTCAAACTTTTGGAGAACCCCCACACTCTCTCCACAATCTTTCTTCGTCTGTCTCCTGCGAATCAGGACACTGCACTCACTTCGTACTCAGAGTACATCTCAGACACACACAGACACATTTTTGGTTCTCAGAAATGCAATAGTTTTGTGATATTTTCTCTACACAGAATCCTGCATGATTACGCCATTATAAATGTCAGGGTCTGGAGGGCAGAGATTAACAATATTGCTCCAGAGAAGCAACAGCTATTCGTATAGATTTCTGTGCATGAAGTTAAGGTAAAAGTGAGACCAGATATTACCACAAAACTATTTGTTAAGGCATAAAGTTGAAAAAAACAGAGAGAGAGAGAGAACAACAAAGAAAGGAGGTGAGAGAAGGAGCAGGGGACGAAGAAGAGCAGGATTCTGACTACCATCAGAAGGAGATGGGGTGTGAGAGAGAGGTGTGCGTAGTTCAGCAATGTTCCATAGAGTTCGTCAGGAGTTCTTCTGGAGTTGTTCTGGTGAAGTTGTTGTTCCTTTAGTTCTCTCCTGGAGTTGTTCTATGAATGGGGGTTGTTGTTCCTTGAGTTTCTCTTCGTCAGGTATTTCTCAGTTTTTCCAGTCCCAGTCTTATCAATGTCCAGGTGCAGCTCCCCAGGGATTCCTCCTGTGCATTCTCATGCCTTAGCAGGAGTCCAGTGGCAGCACCGGGGAGGGTCTCCACCCCCTCCCTGTGCTGCTTATGTGTTCATACCCTGAATACACACAAGCCTTTTCTCTTTGGGGTAGCTGATACTGGGCTGTACATATGCTGGACATTCAAGCCAGGCTAAAATCTGGGAAAGTCACAAAAAACCATGGTATTTGCATCCTGGAGCATCAACAAAGGTGCTGTATCTCTGATGATTTGCATTAAGCATTCGTCCAGGAACAATGTCTGAGTTTGAAAAGGAAACAAGGCAATCCTTATCTTCATTATTTAAACAAAGGAGAAACAATTTCAGACTCCCACACACATCCATGTGCTTAGACACCTCTAGGGGTGGTGTGCTGGTTTGAACTAGTTGGAGAATTTGAGTGAGAAATTAGACTATTGGCTGAGAAAGGAAAACACAGTATGTCACTTCACCCAGAGCTTTACTGAGAAAGAAAAAAAAAATTGTTTAAAGAGTGTAACCCAAACATAGATAGTACAAATGGTTTCAGACTGCTCTGGGCTGTGGCTGCTCCTTGCATGGTTCCTTTTTCTCTGTCTTTTGTAGCTGATTCTTAATAATTCTACTAACTTCTTTCCTAATCTCCCTGGCCGATCTACCTCCACTTATCTGCATCAACAGGTGGTGAGATAAGATTGGGGAAGGGGGGAAAGGTGGTAGGGGTGGTTGGTTACCCTTCTTAGGGATTTAGATCTCTGAGAGGGTTGTGGTGTTTCTGTATTACCTTTTCACTGTATATATTTGTACATATCTGTTATACCTTGTAAATATCTGCTTGTATATTGTGCATTGCTGTAAATATAAAGCTTCATTTATCAACTTCCAGTGTTCTGAGTCCTAGCTGGGGTTTATTTCAAAAAGTGGGGGGGGCAGGTAAATGCAAAACCACCACAGATGGTGAGTCAACCACTTCCTTGGGCAGCCTGTGCTAGTGCTTGGCAACCCTTTTGGTGAAGCAAGTTTTCCTAACATCTAAGCTAAACCTTCCCAGGTACAACTTGAAGCCATTTCCTTTCATCCAATTACTTGGCACTAGGGAGAAAAGATCAACACCTACCTTGCTACCTCTGTCATAGAAGGCCAAAATAGGCCAAATAAGGCCTAAATATGTCCTAACTCATTCAGACATGTTTTCTGCTCTCCCTCCTTCTGCTGATGGGGGAAGCACCATGGGAAAGGAGGACAAAAGCCCCTGGTACATCTGAGTCTCCTTCTCTCCTTCCAAACTTGTAAACATGTGAGGATAGTGTGTTTATACAGTTACTTGTGTTCTGCTCCAAAAAGGTAAAAGTAAGCCCTAATTTCACCTAATATGGTTAAGTTTGGCTAACTGCCATTCTGATTGGTTGATCTGTGGCCAAAGAGCACTAGACTCAGTCTGTATTGAAAAAAAGAGATGAGCAGATAAAGACAACATGCTTTTGCCTTATTGTGCTCTTTGCTTCTGGCAGTGCTCTGCCCCATTGCTCGCTGTCATTGCATTCTGCCATGCTCTGACAATTTATATCTGCTAAGCTATAATCTAGCCCTTCTGTATAAAAACAAACCCTGATGCTTTGGGTTTGTCTACCTGGATAGCACCTTGAGTTTAGCAGGAACAGGCCTTAGGTGCTACATACAGCTTGACATCGTATCAAGATTGCACATCTGCAAGACATCCTGCCTGCACCTGCAAGCCTCTGTGCCAAGTCTGGAGCCAAGAGGATTCAGGATCAGGTCAGAGATCATCTGCCTTTCTCCCAGCACCCTTTTTAGAGCATGGGAAGAATTATAAGCCTCAGTGGCTATCAAGACACCAACAGAGCTCCCTGCAAGAGTTTAGGTACTGTTTGGAAACTGTAGTTGATTCCATGAATCTGGAGATATTAATATTTTGTGACAAATACTCAAAGCCTCTTTAGCAAAACTATGTAAATTCTCTATATCCAAGTGCCTTCTACCATAAGCAGACAAGAGCTTTTCAAGTCCATGTCGTGGGCAAGCTGTAAAATTGACTGCAAGAACCTCTTTCCAGTACTGACGGCTTAATGTTTGCTGTATTATTACTAGTTATTTCTCAAATGTCCTAGTTTCTGATTTCCTAAGTGTAATGTTTTCATGACCATTGCAAAGAGCCAGTTATTAATAAAAATTACTGGGAGGTGACAACTGTCCTGCATATAAAAATTAATAAGTGATATTAATTTTGAAAAAATAAAATATCTCACATCATAAATACCCTCCCATCACAACCTCCTTTCAGGTAGCTGTACAGAACAAAAGGTCTCCCATCAGTCTTCATATTAAGTAACTCCATTTTCCTCAGATGCTACTCATAAGATCTGTTCTCCATGCAACATGGAGTATTTCCTCCACATGAGTCCAACTAGCATTCTTCCTGACCAACTCACTTTCTACACATGGGAGTGGCCTGTTCCTACTCCTTTAAGGCTTCCCTCTTGAAGAATGTCCAGCCTTCCTGGACGACTTGGCCTTTCAGGACTACCTCCCTAGGCACATTCCTCCTCATAAATAAGGAATGTGGATCTTCCCTCCCTTATACATGATGCTGGATCCACTTTTACTAAAACAAAAAACATATTTTTGCATGAAAATGTTATCATGTGGTATCCAAACAAACAGAAGCAGACACAAATTTCTTCTTGGTTTCTATTGAAACATTCTATTCTATCCTTTCAGCTACCTTCTTTATAGGGTTATTGATGTCTTAATTCAGGGAAAATACCTCTCTCTCATTGATAATGATTCCTGCCGTCCCAGTTTCTATTTATCTGTGAGCAATACCTATTTCTCAAAATTTTCAACATGTAAAAAGAACATCCAAGTCCAAACATCAACCCTTGCTAAGATGTCTAGGGAATTCAAAATTATATGAGATCAAATAGCTAAAAATTAATGTGCTTTCTCAGACCTCACTTAGGTAATTAGTTGCTAGAAAAATAGGTAACATGGTAACCACTAGTCTTAGTAATGACTGAATCCTCCAATTCAGCTAAAATTCTATCAGTAGTATTCAATAATATTCTATGAATTGTATTCTATAAATTCTATCAGTAGTATCCAATAGTAATTTTCATAGCATAGTTGGCAAAAGCACTTTCCTTCCTCAGAGTATCTTTTATTGTAATTTGTAAATTAGTAAAATTAGTAATTATATCTAAATGTTATAACTTCAAATAATAAATGATGTTGCAGACACATCATGTCTGTGGCCCTTGAAATTATGAGTTGAAATGTAGTATTTCTGTGCTTTTCCAACCGTTGTTTTCAATTTGTCTTTCAATCTGAAATTAAATTATGAAGAAAGGCTTTGTGCTATAAGGAGATGAAAATAATTTCTGTGTAAAATCACTTTGATGAGACTTCTATGTTGTCATCAATTCTGACTTAATCTTTAAAATAAATGTGTTCAGAAACTTCCCTTAAAAAAGATTAAAGTATTTAAAATCTCTCTCATCAGGACTAATATGCAAATATTTATATTTCTATGTAATTATATCAGTCTTTTCTTACAAAACTTTCCCAGATTCATGCAAATGTCTCTAAGACTATCTTAACTTTCTAAACTTTTCCTGGAAATCTATTAAAAAAGGGAAAATATAACACCCATCTTCAAGAAGAGAAAAAAGGATGACCCTGGAAACTACAGAGCAGTCAGCCTCACCTCTGTGCCTGGCAAGATCATGGAGCAGATACTCCTCAAAGCTCTGCTAAGGCAGATGGAAAACAAAGCAGAGGTGCCTGATGATAACCAGCATGGCTTCACCAAGGGCAAATCATGCCTAACAAATTTGCTGGCTTTCTATGATAAACTCACAGCAGCAGTGGACAAGGGAAGGGCAACTGATGCCTTCTACCTAGACCTGAGTAAGGCCTTTGACTCTGTCCCACATGACATCCTGGTCACCAAGCTGGTAAAACACAGACTTGATAGGTGGACAACTCACTGGATAAGGAATTTGCTGGATGGTCGCATGCAGAGAGTAGTGATTAAGGGCACAATGTCCACCTGGAGACCAGTGACAAGTGGTGTCCCTCAGGGGTCAGTGCTGGGACCAGTGCTGTTTAACATCTTTGTCAGTGACATAGACAGGGGAATCGAGTGGACTCTCAGCAAGTTTGCAGATGACACCAATCTGTGTGGCACAGTCGACTTGCTGGAGGGGAGGGATGCCATCCAGAGGGACCTGGACAGGCTGGAGAGGTGGGCCCAGGCTAACCTCATGAAATTCAATGAGGCCAAGTGTAAGGTCCTGCACCTGGGTCGCTGCAATCCCAAGCACAAATACAGGCTGGGTGGTGAGTGGCTGGAGAGCAGCTCTGAGGAAAAGGACCTGGGGGTCTGGGTGGATGAGAAGCTCAACATGAGCCTGCAGTGTGCACACATGGCTCAAACAGCCAACCGTGTCCTGGGCTGCATTAAGAGAGGCATTACCAGCAGGGCAAGGGAGGTCATTCTCCCCCTTTACTCTGCTCTCGTCAGACCCCACCTGCAGTACTGTGTACAGTTCTGGAGGCCCCTGCACAAAAAGGACATGGAACTGCTGGAGAGAGTCCAGAGGAGGGCCATGAAGATGATCAGAGGGTTGGAGCACCTCTGCTATGAGGATAGGCTGAGAGGGTTGGGGCTTTTCAGCATGGAGAACAGAAGGCTTCGGGGAGACCTTATAGTTACCTTCCAGTATCAGAAGGGGGCTACAGGAAGGCTGGGGAGGGACTATTCACAAAGTCTTGTAATGACAGGATGAGGGGGAATGGGTTCAAATTGGCGGAGGGGAGATTCGAATGGGATGTTAGAAGGAAGTTCTTCACAGTGAGGGTGGCAAGGCACTGGCACAGGTTGCCTAGGGAGGTTGTGGCTGCTCCCTCCCTGGAGGTGTTGAAGGCCAGGCTGGATGAGGTCTTGAGTGACCTGATCTAGTGGGAGGCGTCCCTGCCTATGGCAGGGAGTTGGAACTGGATGATCTTTGAGGTCTCTTCCAACCTGAACCATTCTATGATTCTATGATTCTACTATGTTACTGTCTTTGTTTCAAAATTAGTTAGGTGTATTTTCGTCCATTTTTATAGTTTAGCGTTTACTAAGGAGAAGCAAAGACCCTTTTAACATTCTTAATGACTTGATGATGTTAATATATGAGAAGATACAAGTGCAGTAAAAGCTGAGATAATTGATTTTTTTTTAAAGTTAAAATGAGGGAATGAAAAGCAGAAGTAGCTTTAAGTGGTTCAAACACAACTCATTAACAGTCATAAAAGTCATACACAGTCAACGAGCACTGCAGACTGTTACAGATTAAGGTTGACATCATGATCTCATGCTGTGACCCACAGAATATGTAAACTAACAGACAGAAACAACAGTAACCAAAGAAAAGATTTTCAGTAATGATGAGAAGGTATGATCTTGCTCCCAGTGCATTACTAGTTGATATTTGTTGTATTTGACTTGTTAAAAGATATGGATCATTGACTTACCATGATGTTTAATAGAATTTGCTTACATGCAGTAAAACTGTTTAAGAATATTTGTGTTTTCATTAAATTTTTTGATAGGTTTTATGTCACTGTTTAGGATATGAAATGTTTAAACTCCCTGGTGACTGAAATAACTAAACAGTGAAATTGACTGTACACTCTAAAATCCCACAAAATTAAATACCAAGCATATAGAAATAAAAGGATGATGCAAATCAGAATGAAAGGCTATGAAGCTCTCACTACACAGCTGTACCTAGGCTATTTCAACATTTATGACATGCACATGGCCCCATCTTCCACTGAATGAATGGCACATGACGTATTTTACTTGCTTGTCTGGAAGTTCCCAGAGGAAGACATATAAATATTTAATAGTAAAATATACAACCATGTGTATTAGCATATTTACAACTCTATATACACCTGTCTGGATTGCATTCATACTTAAGAAATTAGAAACTTCCAGGATATGATTTATTCTGAATAGGATACATTTAAGTTGCCCGTTTCTCTACATTGAATATGAACATAAACACTAGTACTTGTCTATATCTCAGACATAAGTAGTCTGAATCTCATTTGTCTGTTTGCTTAGTTAGGTATGGTGGGGAAGAGGTGTACTATGTTTATGTTTGGCTTTAAACTCTGTAGGGAACTCTTTTTAAAGTGAAAACTTACTTTATGTGAAACTAAATTTTCATAATTCTTGTTCAAATGATCTTGGAATTAGAAAGACATTATTTAGAGACTGGGGTCAATTGAAATTAGTTGATGTATTTAAACTGATTTATGTGAGTATCATCCTGTAATCCTATTATCAAACTATCTGTGATACAGCAAGCTTCCCAATGGAATGAAACTTTCCATTTTAAAAAAATGGGAAAATTGAAGGAACAGATAATATTATTCTGTGGCTTTCTTTCTACTGTATATTTTCCTGTATATTTTGTTTGCCTTTGTGTTGGTTTGAGCTAATTGGAGAATTTGAGTGAGAAATTAGACTATTGGCTGAGAGAGAGTTAAACCTACAGTGTCACTTCACCAAGTTTCACTGAGACAGAGAAAAAAGAATTGTTTTGGGAAATGTTCCCAAAACATCCAGATAAGCCAGTGTACTTGCAGAGGGCCAGTCTGCTCTGGGTCCATGCTGGCTTCGGCAGCTTTCTTTCCTTCCTCTGAACTAATTCAGATTTAAATCACTAAAACGACTAATTTCTTCTCCTATCATTAATCTCCCTGATCTTCAGCTTATCTGCAGCATCAAGTGGTGAGATAAAGCTGGGGAAAGGGGGGAAAGGTGGTAGGGGGGTTTGGTTTCCTTCTCTTGGGGATTTTGGTCTCCAGGAGGGGTGTGATGTCTGTATTCCCTTTTTACTGTATATTTCTGTAAATATCTGTTATATCTTGTAAATATTTGCTTGTATATTTGCATTGCTGTAAATATAAATCTTCATTTATTAACTTCCAGTGTGTTTTTCTGAGTTTTAGCCAGGGTTTTAAAAGGTGGGGGGGCAGGTCACTGCAAACCCACTACAGCCTTTAAAAAGTCATAGCACTATCTCTGCATGAGATAAATACAATTTATTAAAAATATAATAAAATCACAATTGGAAATCACTGATCTTTATAAAGGATTTCACCAATTTTAGTGACCATTTTGTGACCTGTAGTATAACAGTTCACGTAGCCAAGCAAATGCATTCCTAGGAAATCCTGAAATCAATAATCTATTCCAAGTAGCTGTTTTAAAACTGAAAATATGCATGTCCAGAGAATCAGGGTTTTCAAAGAGACTGAAAGGCTCAAAGACTGTCCTTCCTAAATTTGGAAGAAAAAATCCTAACAAAACCCTAGAGGTCCAGATAACAGTTTCTTCCTTCTGTACTTACAATTTTACTAATTCTTATTTTATGGTAGTGTCCTACACAAGAGTATATAATACCTACAGGCGTTATGATATTGTCAACAAAACACTGTGTCAAACTGATCTAATATCCCCACCATAACACAAGAACAGGCCTCCTGTCAAGAGACAAAAAAGATGTCATATCATTACTCCAGTGGGTTTTTTGGTGCTGTCCCACACGAGGTTCTCTTAAGTTCAAAAAACATGGTCTGAAGGAAGCTGTTGTAAGCAATGTAAAAATTATTTAAAAACAAACAACAAAAACCCAGTTGCTGCTGTTTCACTAGCAGCAGTCCTTCAATAGGCTCCAGTTTAAATCTGTATGTTCAGGCATAAACAGGTCTAATAAGCAAGCTGGGTTACTAGTTGAGTCACTATCAACACGTTTTTAAGGATAACGTAATTACTGATACATTTTTTTTCCTGCTCAGCACATCATAAGTTATCACAAACAAGCCAGTGAAATTCAAGGCACCCTCTTCACTATGTGCATCTTCAGTACCATATTCTGGCCTTACTTACGTTCTCAAATTGCTGCAGGCCTTTCACATTCTGCCTCTGCACATGGAATACCTGCAAATACTTTGATGGGCTCCAACATAGTCTAACATTTGCTGGTGACACCAAGCTGGGTGGAGTGGCTGACACACTGGAGAGTTGTGTTGCCATTCAGAGAGACAAGGGCAAGTATAGATTCATGAACCTGGGAAAGAACAACCCCATGTATCAGTGTAGGTTGGGGACTGAACTGCTGGAGAGCAGTGAAGAGGAGAAGGATTTGGGAGTCCTGGTGGATGGAAGGATGGCCATGAGCCAGCAGTGTGCTCTTGTGTCCAGGAAGGCCAATGCCATTCTAGGGTGTATTAGAAAACATGTGGTTAGTAAGTCAAGGGAGGTTCTCCCTCCCATCTTTTCTGCCCTGGTGAGGCCTCATCTAGAGTATTGTGTCCAGTTCTGGGCCCCCCAGTTCAAGAAGGACAGGATGCTGCTTGAGAGAACTGTAAAGGTTTAAGCCCACCTGGGACCCCCTGTCTCTTCCTAAGGAATGGTTTCACCCTTTTTCCCAGGTGACATGGTTAGACACTCCCACTTCCTGCTAGGATTTTGGACTATAAGAGGGGGAACCCAGTCTCCCCCTTCTCTTCTTCCTTCCTTCTCCTCTTCTCCTCGTGCCGGCTGGTCGAGCACCTGCTCGCACTTTGTGCTGCTAGAGCACATGTCTCCCTGCTGCGGTGTGGAAGAGCACCGTTATTGTCTGCTGAGACTGGGACTGAGACTTTTCGCAGTAGGATTCATGCATCCTGCCTTTCCTTTCAGCACCAAAGCCAATCGAACTCAGCTGCCTGCTGCAGTTGTATATTTTTTTTTTTTCCCCCTTCTCCCTGGTCTCTGTACCCTTTCCCCTTATTCTCCATATCCCAAAGCTTGTTTCCCTTTCTCCCACCTGCTGTAAAAAAATCCCTTTCCCTCCTACTTGTTGTTAAAGTTTACCCTTTTTACTTCCAAATTGTTTTGAGTCTTTATTGGGCTTTTGGGCTCGGGGCGGGGGGGTGCAGCTAGCCTCAACCCAGTACAAGAACCCAGCACAGAGACACAAAAATTATTAAGGAAGTTGAGACTGAGGGAGCTGGGGCATTTCAGCTTGAAGAGGAGATGACTAAGGGGTGACCTCATTCATGTGTATAAATATGTAAGGGGTGAGTGTCAGGAGGATGGAGGCAGCCTTTTCTTGGTGATGCCCAGTGACAGAACAGGGGGCAATGGGTGGAAGTCAAGGCATAGTAGGTTCCATTGGAACCTGAAGAAGAATTTTTTCATGGTGAGGTTGACAGAGGACTGGAACCAGCTGCCCAGGGAGGTTGTGGACTCTCCCTCTCTGGAGATATTCAAGAACTGTCTGGATGTGTTCCAGCATGATCTGCTCTAGGTGATCCCGCTCTGGCAGGGAGGCTGGACCAGATGATATTTCAAGGTCCCTTCCAGCCCCTGACATTCTATGATTCTATGACTATGATTATTTCAGACACATTTAACTGGGAAAAAAAAAAAAAGCATTAAGAAAGGTAAAATCTTGCAAAATTAAAAAAAAAAAATTACATGTTTAATAAAATATTTATTTCATATTTAGCACATGAAACATAGGTATGGCCTAACATAAATTGCTCTGTAAAATGGATAAAAACAGTCTCTGACACCTAACCTTTGGAAAAGAACATGGTCTTAGCCTACACCCTGCTCATGAAAACAACCTCAGTATGCACAAGCAATTTTAAAGAGCTTTGGAAGGACACATACAAATACATAGTACAGTGTTATCAGACAAACTATGTGCAAAACAATTTGATTACAGACAAGTATTAATCAAGTTATATGCAGTATCTATTCCCAAGGCTGTAGGTTTTCTAAGTACAAGCCAAGAGACATGGAATCTCAATAAAATGAGCAAAGAGCAAGCTCATAAAGAGAAAAGGAAAATGTCCTCTTTTTATTCTATGAAAATAGATCCTGGGAAAAACATTATATTGTTACAGTTAATTTTATATATCTATTATTTAGGTATCACTGTAAGAAGTTACTTTAATACAGTAAAAAATACAGGAAAAATATTTTGGTTAAAAATAGTCATAAAATTAGCTGAAGAACTTGGTGCATATACAAGAATGATTTTTTCATCCATGAAAATTCTAAAACAACAACGGATTTACTCTCTAGGAGCTAATATGCTTTAAACAATAAACTGCTTTGGAATGCATAATAAACTACATTCCTGGAGCATCACTTGAACTGATGTATGAATGAAAAAAGGGATACTAGTGTATTTTTCCCATCTTAAAAAGCCACACATAATTCTCAGAGGAAGAAGTGTGGGAAAAACGACGGGAGACAAGCTCACCCTATGATGATCAACAAGTCTCAAACTTTATTAATCAGAAGCTCACAACTATATAGTCACACTAATGAGGCTCATACATATTGCAAAGCGAAGCTCATCATTGGTTAGCGGTTATCAGGCAGCTGGCATGGCTGAGTGTCCTTGCAGTTAGCAAAATCCTAGTTCTATCCAGATAAGTTCTTCCCTGTATCAGCATTCTGTTGTTGTGCAGCTGTTGAGCAAGGTCAGGATGATCAGAAAGGCTTTATTGTTCTATCAGTTTTAATACAGTAATGTTTCTCATTCCTGTAGCTAGCTAAAATCTGTTTTGCACGAGTTGGTTTCTACACCTGCATGCTGTTACTGTATGATTTCTTCTTCAAAGCTACTATGTTCTTGTTTAGTGCTTATGCTATTTCTCAACCAGCCCAAGACAATCATGTCCTCTCTGTTTTACCCATTCATCCACAAAATTCTCCACAAAGAAGGAAGGCAAAAGTAATACAGTTGGAAATTAAAGTGTGTATCACTGATACTAACATCTAGATTCAGCCTTGCTAAATCAGTGAACAATAAATCTGATGCATAAATATTCTAGTTCCTGTTAAAAAATAAAAACAATTATCAGTGATGCACTTGTGCATTTTTCCAACATAGAGTGGCTTGGTCTCCAAGCTGGTGAAACATGGGTTTGATGGGTGGATCACCAGATGGATAAAGAACTGGCTTGATAGCCGCAACCAAAGAGTGGCTGTCAATGGGTCCATGTCCAAGGGGAGTCCCTCAGGGATCAGTCCTGGGAGCAGTCTTTTTAGAGATATTTGTGGGTGACAAAGGCATTGAGTGAACCCTCAGCAAGTTTGCTGATGACACAAAGCTGTGTGGTACAGCAGACACACTGGAGGGCAGGGATGCCATCCAGAGGGGCCTGGACAGGCTGGAGAGGTGGCCACAAGCCAATCTCATGAGGATCAACAAGATCAAGTGCAAGGTCCTGGATCAGGGTCGAGGCAATCCCAATCACAAATACAAGCTGGGCAGTGACTGGCTGGAGAGCAGCCCTGAGGAGAGGGACTTGGGGGTGCTGGTGGACAAGAAGCTGAACATGAGCCAGCAGTGTGCACTTGCAGCCCAGAAAGCCAACCAGATCCTGGGCTGCATCAGGAGAAATGTGGCCAGCAGGTCAAGGGAGGGGACTCTCCCCCTCTACTCCACCCTGGTGAGAACTGACGTAGAGTACTGCATCCAGATTTTGAGCTCCTATTACAAGAGGGATGTGGACATGCTGAAGCGTGTCCAGAGAAGGGCCACAAGGATGATCAGAGGGCTGGGGCACCTCTCCTATGAGGACAGACTGAAAGAGTTGGAGCTGTTCAGTCTGGAGAAGAGAAGGCTCCCAAGTGACCTTTTTGTGACCTTCCAGTATCTGAAGGGGCCTATAGAAAAGCTGGGGAGGGACTTTTTAGGCTATCAAGTAGTGACAGGACTAGGGAGGATGGAGCAAAGCTGAAGTGGGGAGATTCAGACTGAATGTGAGGAAGAAGTTCTTCAGCATGAGTGGTGAGGCCCTGGAATGAGTTGCCCAGGGGGGTGGTTGGGGCCACTTTCCTGGAAGTGTTTAAGGCCAGGCTGGATGAGGCTCTGCCCAAACTAATCTAGGCTAGGGTGTCCCTGGTGTGTTGGTTTGAGCTAATTGGAGAATTTGAGTGAGAAATTAGACTATTGGCTGAGAGAGAGTTAAACACACAGTGTCACTTCACCAAGTTTCGCTGAGAAAGAAAAAAAATTGTTTTAAGAAGTGTTCTCAAAACATCCAGATAGCCAGTTGGCCTCTGTCTGAGTTGGCTCCGGCAGCTTTTTCCTTTGTCTCTCAGGCTTGCTGGCTGAATTCAGAGTAAAATCACTAAACCTACTAACTTCTTTTCCTATTACTAATCTCCCTGCTTATCTGCAGCATCATCAAGTGGTGAGATAAGGCTGAGGAAGGGGGGAAAGGTGGTAGGGGGTTTGGTTACCTTCTCTTGGGGATTTTTGATCTCCGGGAGGGGTGTGGTGTGTGTATTACCTTTTTTACTGTATATTTCTGTAAATATCTCTTATATCTTGTAAATATTTGCTTGTCTATTTGCATTGCTGTAAATATAAAGCTTCATTTATAAACTTCCAGTGTCCTGAGTCTTAGCCGGGGTTTACAAAAGGTGTGGGGGGGAGGTAACTGCTTCACCCACTATATTTTTCAATTGGCTTACCCAACGTGAGGCTTGAGGTTTAATTACATCTGTTTGACTGTTAATTGAATCCTGGAAGTTAAAAATGAAGCTAATCTGGGTACTGTGTTCACTTTTTCCTTCTCTGGTTTTCTGGTTTTTTAATAGATGGCTTGTGGCAACAATTGGTAC
>VWZI01004160.1:0-20707 GCA_013396835.1 Psilopogon haemacephalus
TCTTCCACATACCATACTATGCACCAGCTTCAGGAAAGATTGAACGCCATAACGGTTTGCTAAAGACCACCTTAAAAGCCATGGGGGGGTGGAACTTTCAAAAACTGGGACAAGAATTTAGCACAAGCAACCTTGTTGGTAAACAGTAGAGGTTCTGTAAACAGAGCAGGACCTGCACAATCAGATTTGNGACCTGCACAATCAGATTTGATACAAAGAGTATACAGTGAGAGAGTTCCTGTTGTACATGAAAAGAATCTCTGAGGGAAAACTGTTTGGGTATTTTCTCCTTCGGGCGAAGGGAAACCTGTCTGAGGGGTGGTTTCTGCAGAAGGTCCTGGTCATACATACTGGGTAATGCAGGAGAATGGTGAAATCCAGTGTATTCTGCAGATAAATCTAACCTTAGCTGATGGGGAAAGGTGGTAGGGTTGGCTTGTTACTCCTCTCTTGGAGATTTGGGTCTCTGGGAGGGTTGTGGTGTCTCTATTACCTTTTCATTGTATGTATCTGTAAATATCTGTTATACCTTGTAAATATTTGCTTGTATATTGTGCATTGCTGTAAATATAAAGCTTCATTTAATAACTTCCAGTTTTTTCTGAGTCTTAGCCGAGGTTTATAAAGCCGGGGGTACAGGTAACTGCTAAACCACTACATCTGGTCATAAAAAGAGATCAAGTTGATCGAGCAGGACCTGCCCCTCCTAAATCCATGCTGGCTGGGCCTGATCCCTTGGCCATCCTCTAAATGCTGTGTACCCGCACTCAAGATGACCTGTTCCATAACCTTGCATGGCACTGAGGTTAGGATGACACTCTGTAATTTCCTGGTTGCTCCTTCCAGCCCTTATTGCGGGTGGGCACCACATTGGCCAGTTTCCAGTCTCCAGAGACTCTCCAGAGAGCCAGGACTGTTGATATATGATAGATAGCAGCTTGGCCAGCTCATCCACCACCTCTCTCAGCACCCTAGGATGTATCCCATCTGGTCCCACAGACTTGTGAGGATCCAGGTGCCTCAGCAAGTCCCTTACTGCTTTCTCTTGGATTACAGAGGGACTATACTAGTCCCTGGCTCCATCTGCCTGTTCAGGAGACAAGTTGTCCTGAAGACAATGTGTCCCACTATTGAATACTAAGGCAAAGAAGATGTTGAGTACCTCTGCCTTTTCCTCATCTTTCGTTACTATATTCCCTTTCACATCCAGTAAAGAGAGGAGGTTGCCCTTGCCCCTTCTTTTGCCATTGATGTATTTATCAAAACATTTCTTGTTCCCTGTTACAGCAGTTGCCAGTCTAAATTGTAAGTGGGCTTTTGCTTCTCTAATTTTTTTCCTACAAGACCTAGCAATGTCTTTAAACTCTTCCTGGGATACCTCCCCTTTTTCCCAAAGGTGATATGCCCTCTTTTTCTCACTAATTCCAGCTTGCCTTCCAGCACATTGGGAGCCCATTCCAATGCCTTCAAGAGTTCTTTCTTGAAGCAGGTCCAGCCTTCCTGGATCCCTTTTAAGGGCTGTTTCCCAAGGAACTTTCCAACTTAGTTCCTTAAATAAGTCAAAGTCTGTCCATAGGAATTCCAGTGTAGGGGGTTTGTTGATGCCCCTCCTGGTTTCACCATATATTGAAAACTATTATTTAATGAAAAATCTATTATTTCATATTTGTGTGTTGTAAGGTTTTTCTGAATGTCAGAACAAAACTAGAAGGAAGAAATCCTTTGAATTGATGACAACAAACAATAACTGCATTTAATGCCATATCTGTGATGTCATTGACATTTTTCTGCTGTATTATGTGGGGATTTGTAAACACCTGGAGTTTAGTGAATGGTGACTGAGTAGCACTAAGACTCTTTTTTTTTTTTTAACTTTATTTAATGGCTAAAAGGATCCGTGGTGACTAATTAAATATGCAAAGAAATATGAAACTACTCTTTGTTTCATTCTTGAGGTGTTACAGACTATTTGCTGGTCTTCCTGTACGTGCAAACATTGCCTTTATTCTATTTCACTGAAGAAGTCTGCCACCCGCTTATCAGTTGTGCTGCCATGTTCTTTTAAAAAAGTTTGCTTTCCACCTAAGTTACTAAAAGAGCACTTGTTTGCTAAGGAAGGCAAATCTGTGACATGACTATTGACAGAGCTGATTATCTCTTGCCCAAACTTCTTCATTGATTTCAGCCATTTCCAGGAGTGCCTCTTGTTCTTTATGGAAATACATTGCAGTTTTGGTTAAACACCTGGTCAAGTGTTGTTGAATCTAACTGAGCAATGTGCACTTTCTAATTTCAGGTTCAAAGCATATATTTGTTATATCATATATAAATGAACAGGTTTTCCTTTATAAGGTTTCATAGCCCTGTATGACTTATTCTAGAGATGGGTAAAGTAGCAGGGATATGAAGAAAACTGAGTGGTGTGGCTGACACACCTAAAGGACAGGATTCCATCTAGAGAGGCCTGATAAGCTAGAGAATTGGTCTGTGTATTTATGAGATTCAACAAGGCCAAGTGCAAGATCCTGCACCTGGGTAAGGGCAATCCCTTCTATCAATAAAGGCTGGGGGATGAAGGGATGGAGAGTAACCCCATGGAGAAGGATTTGTGGGTACTGGTGGGTGAAATGCTGGATCTGAGCTGACAAGGCACATTCAGAGCCCAGAAGACCAACAGCATCATGGGCTATATCACAAGACATTTCACCAACAGGTCTAGGGAGGTGATTCTGCCCCTCTACTCTGCTCTGGAGAGACCTCACCTGGAGCACTGCATCCATCTCTGGAGCCCTTGACTCTAGAATCATAGGATCCCAGAATGTTAGGGGATGGAAGTGACTTCAAAAGATCATCTTGTCCAACCACTCTGCCATACCAGGATCACCTACAGCATCCAGGTGGGTTTCGAGTATCTCCAAAGAGGCAGATGTCCTGGTAGGGCATAAATCCTGCCAGACTGGTTTAACTCTTGCTCTCCTTCTCCTGTTGCTAGGTCCAGGAGTTAGATGGATTGAGCAAAACAATGAAGACTTTGGCCTCAGCAAAGCCTTGAGGACTAGGTACTTAGCACCACCAAGTCAGGTGTCATGCTCCCCCTCAACGTGCCTGGGTGGTCACATAAGGCAGAAAACTTTTAATTCCTTGGCCAAAACAACGAGCCTAGTCCCTATTGTCCAGTTTCATTTTCAAAATAATGTATATAATGAGGGTGATTTAGAAACCATGATCCTTTCTTGTGACTCTCCACCAGCAGCAGCACTCCATTCACAGCTTGTGTAACTGGGACTCATGGCAGCCACATGTTTGCAGCTTGCACCAGCAACCTAGAAGCAAGACAACTCTTCCCTCCTTCTCTTCACCTGCAGTGCTTTGTGTCTTTACCCTAGCGCATCATGAGTACATATACTGGAGTTAATGCTAAGACTCCATAAGCATAGGTAATTTTTTTCCCTGATTTTGTGTTCCTATTTTCCAAGTTATGATTATTTGAACTGTTTAATTCCTTGTTTATAGATACTCTTTGTGCAACTACTTCCTTTCGACTGAAGATCCAAAGAATCTCAGGGAATCTTCCCATTAAAAATAAATAGTATTAATACCAGAATTCATAGTAATAATTCATAATCTATTGTTAATTTCACAACAGGAGACTTCACAGCCCCCCTGGGCAGCCTGTTCCAGTATTCCCTCACCCTCACAGTGAAAAAAGTTTGTCTCATATTTCTATGGAATGCCTATACCTCAACTTTCACCCATTTCCCTTGTCCTGTCACTGGGCACCACCAAGTAGAGCCTGACTCCATCCTCTTGGCACTCACCCTTTACGTATTTATAAGCATCAATGAGGTCACCCCTCTGTCTTCTCCTCTCCAAATTGAGATCCAGCTCTTTCAGTCTCTTCTTGTAAGGAAGGTGTTCCACTCCCTTAATAATTTTTGAGAATCTGTGCTGGTCTCTTTCAAGCAGTTCCCTCTTCTTCTTTCCTTCTCCTTCTTGAATTGAAGGCCCAGACCAAGGCACGCTATTCCAGATGGAGCCTCATCAGGCCAGAGTAAAGGTGGAGGAGAATGTCTCTGAACCATACCCCTTTTAATACACCCCAGAATGGCATTGGTCTGCACATTGTTGGCTTATGGTCAACCTTCCATCCACTAGGATCTCCATGTCCTTTTCCCCTTCACTGCTCTCCAGAAGGTCAGACCCCAACTTGCATGAGGTTATTACCTCCTAGGTGCCAGGCTCTGCACCTACCCATGCTGAACTTCATTAAATATTTACCCGCCCAACTCTCCAGCCTGTCTGTGTCTCACAGAATGGCAGCACAACCTTCCAATGTGTCAGTCACTACACCTGGTTTTGTGTCATCATCAGAATTGCTGACAGTGCATATTTCCTGGGGGGAATTCACGTGGAACACTTCCTACAAGTCTTTATTTGTGTTGTATTGTTTTGTTTTGTTTGTCCTCCTTTAGGATATCTAACACCTTTAACTTAAAGAAGTAGTTTTAAAGGTTCAATATTTTTCTTCTCTTAGTGTTGAAAAAGACACTGTCTCGCCAGCTTCATTACCTTCTGGCTGCCGTTTCCAGTCTGTTTTCAGCCGTGAAACACTGGTACATGCAGCAGTAGCTGGACTTTGCCAGTGTGGACCTGTTTAACTACAAAACACCTTGCTCTGAAGGTTTTCATTCCAGTGCTAAATACCCTGGCCAAGTTCAGAACTTGGCACTTGATGATCAAGAAGCTTGGCTGCTGCTCTGTTGAAATTTATTCATACATCAAAAAGGGGGGTCTGGAAAGAAGCTAGAGATCTGGCTCTTCCCTGAAGTGACATGAGGGTAAAATGGTGACTGTATTGGAATTAACAGTTCTATCATGTAGTGGTCCCCTCAGCTGCCTTTTGCTCAAAAAGCCTGAGCTAGATGGGAATAAAACTTCCTTCCTTTTTCATCCTCTTTCTTGGTGTCAATGCTTCTTAAGAACTTCAGAAAATGAGCTGTAAAGCAAGGACAAGGCTTTTCAACCTTAAGGTCTTTCATCTTTTCAAGTTCTCTCTCTTCGTTTTAGTTTAAGGATTATCTGTTACAGCATAGAGTAGCAGTAGAAAGCTGAGATGACATCATGTGGCATGGAACATCTCTTTGGCCAGTCTAGGCCATCTGGCTTGGCTGTGTCCTCTCAGCATGCTCTTGGGGTGGGGAGATGTTGGAAAAAAAACCAGCCTGGGTGCTCAGCTCAGCAGTAGATGAAACACTGCTCTGTTATCAACACTCAGCTACAGCATTCGAGGCACAGCACTAGAAAGACGCTTTGAGAATTAATCCCAGGTCAGCCCAAACCTAATACATGATTTTGCCTTAATACCTCCATAACTTTTTTACTGTATTTCCTTTTGTAGATATTATTTCTATTTAACTTCCAAATCTGTGTGTTTTTGTTTACTACTTTGGGGTACATACTACATTCTGTCCAGAGCTGACCACTTAAACCAAAACACTCTTCAAAGATCCTCTGTGAGCTATCCTGTTAATCTCTAGAGTAGTCACATGTTTCTGTAGTGTCTCTGCAGGAAAAAAAGGTAAACAGATTAGAAAGCTTAGGAAATATTAGGAAAGATTGTATCTTCTAGGTCTCGTATCTTAAAAGCTTTTTCAAGCTGTTGTTTTCTGTAGCAGAAAACATTCAATACAAACAGAAGTTGAGTCCAAAGTAACCATATTCTTATTCTCAAGTGTGAAAAAAACCCTCACCCTCTTTTTTACTTTTCTCCACTAAATATTTGAGGAAAAACCCTAAAGAAGATACACTGAAACTGAACAGAAGAAAAAAATCTTTATTCTTCAAGGAATAGGATGAAGCACAGACCAGCTATTTGCTCTAGAAATTGAATTTTCTGTATTAATTACTAGCCATTTTAGATTTTATTTTTCCAGAAAAGGCAGGAATATGTTGTGTTATTTAGTGATGACTCACATCCACAGTCCTTTAATAGTGTCACAGAATTGTTATGAAAACTGAACCTCAGGCTCATGAGGTTATGCTATTAGTGAAACTTTACTGTATTTTTGAGAGAATTCATAGATTTGTAGAATGGCTTAGGATGGAAGGAACCACCTAGTTCCCTTTCCCCCAGCGGTGTGCAAGGACACCTTCCAGTAGACCAGATTGTTAAAGGCCTCATTCAACCTGGCCTTGAAAGCCTCTGGGGAGTTCCTGGCTCAGATGATCCTTGGGGTCCCTTCCAACCTGGCATTCTACGAATATGAAAGTTGCCAAATAAAAGAACCAATTAAAAAAAAAATTCAAAATTGGAAGAATGTCACACGAAGCTTTAATGATGTTGAAAACCTAAACAAGTGAATTTTGACAGACATCTCTGAGAAACAGAAACAATAAATCAAGCAGAGAATAGAAGAACAAAGTAATATCTTCAGATTACTGACAATACTAGAATTTCACTATCAGAGGTCATTTCTAAGGACACTGATGGGCACTTAATAGGGGATAACCTACCCTGCCTATACCTTTTAGATATATAAAGGAAAATGCTACTGTCTACAAGAAACTTTCACCCAAGAGCACCTTAAGGAGGTTTTTTTTTTTTTAGGACTAGTCATTGGAGAATGCTGTTAATCTGTCATGAACTAAGACTGACTCAACAATATAAGTTGCAGTATCCTTAATTCCTCGACAGCAAAACAAAATAGCTTTGAAAAAACAAATACTATCCCATGAAAATAAAATCAATCTCACATGTGTACAACTACGTTTTAGTGGGTGCCCAGTCTTTACCACTCTAGAAAACTTTTGCTTTGCTATGATTTCGTGTATGTCTACACAGGTACATTAAAAAGTTATCTGGTTGCTTAGTAACCTTAATCTGATCTGTGATCCTCATTTTGTAGTACTGTATGGTTTACATATAAACAAACTGTAGTGGAGAAGTAATATTTCTCCTCTAAAACCTGTGAAGGATCTTTAAGGCTAAGCCACGTCTCCAATTCTTTGTTCTGGTGGCTTGATGCCAACTCCTATATACTTTTTTGACATTACTCAGAAAAGTTTTTCTCAGTCCTAGACAAAAAACAGAAATGTAACTTCCTTGACTGATTGCAAATTTAAAGAATCAAATTCTGTTCTTAATTATACCAGTACAAATCCAGAATAAATTCACTGGAGCTAGTTCAATTAAGCCATATTTTTCTTTTTTGCCAAAAGAGGTTTTATTTGCCTTTCTCTCATTCTGCTCCATCTTTTTCTGCAGACTCTTGACATGAATCCAATACCTTCCATAGTGTTACTTAACTAAAAATTTAAAAAGAAAAAAAAAAAAAACCACAAAAAACTATAAACCACAAACAAACAAAAGCTCCCCTGACTTCAACACTTTTGCTTTCTTTTTTTTGTTTCTTCATTTGTTTGGGCAAATTTCCATTTTACCTACAGTTAGAAACATTCTGCTGCAAGAAAAGGAAAAGATTTCAAACTTGGTTTTGAGGATATAATGTTTGAATATGCTACTACTTTTTTTTTTCTTTTTTTTTTTTTCCTTAAAGCTAAGTTTCCAGAATTCAGCACCTATAACCCATGTGGTACCACTGATGTAGCAAAAATATTTTATAATTCTAACAAAATGAAAAAAAAAGATACATTTGTAGTTAAGATTGGAAAGGATTTCTGGTAATCATCTAATCCTATCACTTTCTCAGATCACAATTACCATAAAACTAGATGAATTTACCCAAGACATTGCCCAGGAGAGTGTTGGATATATACAAAGATGGAGATTTCACAGATTCTCTCAGGAGCCCGCCTGAGTATTTTAGCACACTTATTCTTAAGATCTTTCCTGTATGTTTAGCTGGGATTTCTCTTGCTGAGTGTTGTAACCATCGCCTTTTGACCTTCTGTTGAAGACCTCTTAGAAGCCTGACTCCGTGATCACCTTAATCTCTTATTTCAGGAAATGACATCTTGACCTCCTCAGCTTTTTCTTGTTCAATCTGCATCTATACGTCTCCCTTAGTTTCTTCCTGTATGCGATGTGCTTTTTCTGTTTCCTAATTGGATGCACTTCCTTGGACTCTATCCAGTTTTTCAATATTTTTCCTGTATTTGGATGCAATATTCCTAGTGTAGTCCTGTGAGAACTGAACAGAAAGGGGTATTGCAGCAGTTTAAGAGCTAATGCTCTATTCTGGTTCTGAATTATAAACAAGAGAAAGGAACTCTCTGGACATTATTTTGAATAGAGAGTGAATTTGTTGTAAAACAAAAATAATGATAAAATCAATAACTGACTTGTTAATTGGTATAAAAAGCCAATAGCTAAACAGTTTCTCACTCTTTGTTCCCTTTGCCTTCTGCTTTCCGCCTCCTTCACTGCTCCTTCGTGCATGGCTGAACACTAACCTTGACTGAAATGATAACCCATGAGGTCTTGATGGTTTTCTATCTGGGGAGAGAGAAGAAGGTGGCATTGGCCCTTTCTGGGCTTTCTTTGTCCAGAGAGAAGGACTGTGTATTTGGTTTACGCCAGCTATCCCTGAGCCCAAAAGCCCACTAAAAACCCAATCCAATTTGGAAGTAAAAAAGGTATAAAACTTTAACAGTAAATAGAAGGGAAAAGGGTTTCTTACAGAAGGTGGGAGAAAAGGGAAAACAAAATGCAGCGTAGGGGGAATGAGGGAATACAGAAGCTGGGAAGAAGGAAAAGCAAAAGGGGGAAGAAAAATATAAATATAACCTGTGGAAGGCAATTGAGTCCAAAGGCTGAGGTCAATGGTTTTGGTGCTGGATGAAGGCAGGATACAGAAATTTTGATGGTGAAAAGCAGTCCAAGTTCCAGATAAAAATGGTGGTGCTCTCCACGAGGTGGCAGGGAGCATGTGGTGATCCAGCAGCAGAAGAGCAGCAGAGCAGTCACTCCAGGCAAAGCAGAGGCTGAAGAGAGAGAAAACAACCTGGACTCTCTTTTTTTATAGCCTGGTCCTAGCAGGAAGTAGGAGTGGTTAACCATGACCCCTGGGAAAAGGTCAGACCACCTCTTGGGAGGAGTCAGGGGGTTCCTAGGTAGGCCTAACCCTTTACAGACTGGAATCCTGTATTATTTTTAAATTGTAAATAGTTGTATGTAATTTTAAAGACATGTAAATATGTTTTCTATATATGCTTGTAAATTTAGATTGCTGTAAAATATAGCTTTATCTTACTTCCAAACTTTCTGATCTAGCCTGGTGATTTCAACTTAATGGTCTGGGTCATTTAATTCATGGGGCAGGAGCACAGGTGGTGTTCTGTTAAATTCCTTTAGTGGAAGGGATGAATACTGGAAAGAACAGGAGTACTCATGTTGTCAATAAATGGCTTAAGGGCTGGTACAACCAGCAGATTTATTGGTTCTTTGATCACTGCACCTAGCCCAATAGACCCAGATTGACCCCACCTATCTATAAAGGGCAAAACAATCCTAGACCATAAGTTGGCAGGGCTTATTGAGAGGGCTTTAAACTGGGTTTGAAGGGGGGTGGGGATGAAACCAGGCACTGGAGAGAGAACAAGGGTGTAATCAGGCCTTCCTGTGACAAGCTGGGAGATGGCACACCATGGCTGGATGGATGTGGGGCTAGCAAGGGCTTTAAGCCCACTGCCCAGGAGTATGACAGGAACAGAGCAAAACAGTCAGAGTCTCAGGGTCTCGCATCCTGTCAGGGTAAAATCATCATGCCTGTACACCAATACATGCAGCATGGGGAATAAACAGGAGGAGTTAGAAGTCCAGGTGCGCTGAGGGAGTTATGATCTGGTGGCAATTACAGAGACCTGGTGGGATAGTTCACGTGACTGGAATATGATCATGGATGGCTATGTCCTTTTTAGGAAAGGCAGGTCAACAAAGCAAGGTGGTAGAGTTGCTCTCTATGTGAAGAAGCAACCAGAAAGAATATTAAGTTTTGCTCAGTGGAGGATGAAGAGCAAGTAGAGAGGTTGTGGATACAAATCAACAAGCAGGCTAGCAGGGCTGATACAGTTGAGGGTGTCTATTACAGGCCACCTGGTCAGGATGAGGAAGCTGATGAGGCCTTCTACAGACAGCTGGCAGCTGCCTCTCAATCACAAGTCCTGGTTCTCATGGGAAATACCAATTATCCAGACATTTGCTGTAAAGTCCACTCAGCTAGTAAGCCACAGTCCAGGAGGTTTCTCCAGTGCATGAATGATAACTTCTTGATGTAAATGGTGGAGGAGCCAACTAGGAGAGGAGCTCTGCTGGACCTGATACTCACCAACAAGGAGGCATTATGGAAGGCCGATAGGTCTAAAACATGTCCTGGCTTGCTTCACCCTTCTGCTGATGGGGAAAGCAAGGGTGGGAGGAAAACAGGCTTGGGTCATTATGTCCCCTGTCAAAGTGATAAACAGGTACCCACAGGTGTTTAGGTACTTGTTAGTGTCTTGCCCAAATAAGGGTAAGCAAGACCTGGTTTCACCTAATCTGGTCAGTTTTGCAGGTGCCATTCTGATTGGTGAAACTCTGTGGCCAAAGGAGCCATTGCACTTGGGCAAGTAATATAAATGGAGCTAAGTTGCAAGCAGTTGTGCTGCCTCTGCCTCACTTCTCTGCTTCAATATGTGCTGCTCTGTGTTCTTCTTTGCTTAGACAACATGCTCTGCCTCACTGCTCTGAGTTTGGACAACATTTTCTGTTCTGCCTTGTGATGCAGACCAGCTTAGCTCTGATGTCTTGGGCTTGAACTACTTGGAAATTTAAGTGTTTCTAGTTTACCAGGAGAAGGCATTAAGTGTCTCATGATGTGGTGAGAAGAGACACCGACACTGTGCTCTTTGCACATCTGCAAAGGATCCTGCCTGCACCTCTGCCAACCTCCATTCCAAGAGATCCCAAGAGCAGGTTAGAGATCATCTGCCTCTTTCCCAGCACCTTACTAGAGCCAGGAAAGACCTAAAAGCCTCTCGACAGCTATCAAGACACTGAACAGTTCCAACACTGCTGCAAAGGTGCCAAGGCACTATCACTAAATTCTACTTCACTGTGAGTAGAACAGACCTCTCCTAGGGCTCTAGGCTAGGAGAAGTCTGTGGGGTAAAGCCATTTTGTGGCTAACATTTTTCCAATTTTCTGATTTTCCTAAATTACTAAATTGCCTATAAACATCCTTTTGAAGATTTTCCCAAACAAAATAGAAGCCAAATTTAATGAGTTTGGATATAGTTTTGGGGTGGGGCTTTTCAGAAATAAAAGAACTACATATTTTGTAATTCCTGCCTCATTAATTGCCATAACCAATCCAGGAGGGTCTCGTTGAGGCAGTGAAGGTTGAGGGCAGCCTTGGCTGCAGCAACCCTGAGATGGTGGAGTTCAGGATCTTGAGTGGCAGGAAGAGAATATCTAGCAAGATCACAACTCTGGTTCCAGCAGGGCCAAGTTTGGCCTCTTCAAGCAATTACTAGGGGAAATAGCATGGGACAGAGTACTACAAGGCAAATGGGCCTATGATATTTGGTTAATAGTCAAGAAATGCTTCTTCCAAGCCCAAGATCAGAACATTCCAGTGAATAGGAAATCAGAAAGGGGAGTCAGGACACCTGCATGGTTAAGTAGGGAGCTGTCCACAGATCATGGAAGAAAGGACTGGCCACCTGGGAGGAGTATAAGACAGATGCCAGAGAATGTAGGGAGGCTACCAGGAAGGCTAAGACTTCCTCAGAATGCAATCTTGCAAGGCAGGCCAAAGGCAACAGAAAGGGCTTCTTCAAATATATTGCAGGAAGAACCATCACTAGAGGCAGTATAAGCCCACTGCTGAATGGGATGGGTGCCTTGGTGATGGAGGATGCAGATAAGGCAGAGTTGCTGAATGCTTGCTTTGTCTCCATCATACGAAGGAGCCCCACACACCTGAGGCCACCGAGGAAGACAAGGTTAAGAGTAGGCTTCCTTGGTTGATGGGGACTGGGTTAGTGAGGACTGGGTTAGGGAATAGTTAAGTAAACTGAACATTCATAAGTCCATGGGTCCTGATGACATGAACCTCCAAGTGCTGAAGAAGCTGGTGGAGGTCAATGCCAGACCACTTTCCATCATCTTCGGTAAGTAATGGTGGACAGGAGGGGTGCATGGGGATTGGAGGATGGCAAATGTCACTCCAGTCTTCAAAAAGGTTAAGACAGAGGACCCAGGTAACTGTAGACCGGTAAGCCTCACCTCTTGCCTAAGAAGATAATGAAGCTGCTTATCCTCAGCACTGTGCTTAGCCATATCAAGGACAAGAAAGTCAACAGGAGTAGTTACCATAGTTTTACAAAGGGGAATTCACATTTGACCAACCTGATAACCTTCTATGAGGATGTAACTAGGTGGATGCATGATGGAAGAGCAGTGGATGCACTTTACTTTGATTTTAGTAAAGCATTTGACACAGTCTCCCACAATATCCTCATAGTTAAACTGAGGAGGTGTGGTTTGGATAATTGAGTAGTAAGGTGAATTGGGAACAGGTTAATGGAAAGAAATCAGAGTTATGGTCAGTGGGACAGAGTCCAGCTGGAGGCCTGTTATTAGTGCAATCCCTCAGGGATCAGTTCTGGGACCGCTATCATTCAGTATATTCATTATTGACCTGGATGAGGGCATAGAGTGAACTGTCAGGAAGTTTGCTGATGACACCAAACTGGGTGGAGTGGCTAACACACCAGATAGTTGTGCTGCCATTCAGATAGACTTAGACAGACTGGAGAGATGGGCAAGAGAAATTTAATGAAGTTCAACAGGACAAGTGTAGAGTCATGCACATTGGAAAGAACAATCCCATGTATCAGTATAGGCTGGGGTCTGACCTGCTGGAGAGCAGTGAAAGGGAGAAGGGCTTGGGAGTGCTGGTGGATGCATGGCCATGAGCCAGCAGTGTGGTCTTGTGGCCAGGAAGGCCAATGCCATTCTGGGGTTCATTAGAAGGGGTGTGGCAGTAGGTTGAGGGAGGGTTCTCCTTCCCCTCTGCCTTTGTGAGGCCTCACCTGGAGTATTGTGTCCACTTCAGGGCCCCCCAGTTCAAGAAGGTCAGGGAGCCGCTTGAAAGAGTCCAGTGCAGAGCCATAAAAATTATTAAGGAAGTTGATCTTTCTTATCAGGAGAAAATGAGGGAATTGTTGTTTTTTAGCTTGGAGAGGAGGAGACTAAGGTGTGACCTCATCCATGTTTATAAATATATAAGGGGCGAATGTCAAGAGGAAGGAGGCAGCTTCTTCTCAGTGATACTCAATGACAGGACAAGAGGCAAAGGGTGGAAGTTGAGGCACAGGAGGTTCCATGTGAATCTGAGGACCAATTTTTTCACTGTAAGCGTGACAGGGCACTGGAATCAGATGCCCAGGGAGGTTGTGGAATCTTCCTCTCTGGAGATATTAAAGAACGATCTGGGTGCATTCCAGTGTGATGTGCTCTAGCTGAGCCTGCTCTGGCAGGGAGGCTGGACTAGATGATCTTTTGAGGTCCCTTCCAGCCTTTGTCATTTTATGATTCTGTGAATTTTATTTGGGGGGTTAGTTTCCCACCCCATCACAAGTATTCACTTCCCTCTTACATTTGGTTTGTGTGAGTGACTTTATACATGTTGTTGCTAGTTTCTGGAATGCTGGCTTGTAGCCTGGACATTCAGGACAGATTCATAGTCATTTAAAGTGTCATTATTCCTGTAATTCCAAATTTATTACTTTTTTATACACTTATTTCTTAAGTAGTAGAAGTAGGAAGTTTATAGGTTTTCACATACTTTAACCCTGTCTCCTTAACTGAGGTAACAGATGTCAGGGATCACAATCCTATTGTTGTGGTTTTACTGCTGACAGAATAAAAACTCTCAAATTGGAGAAAATAACAGAATTATATTTTGGATAGAGAGATGCATGAGAAAGTTGCAGAGCAGATGTAGAAGTTGTAGCAACCCCCTTGAATTTTCTTCCCATCCCAAAACTAAATCTATAAACTCCAGTGCTCCAGTCCTCCCTCCCACCCCATCCCCAATCCCCAATGTCTCTGCCATTCCTAGGCCCCAAAACAGGCCTACCTGTTTACATATTTACCCGATAACAGATTCTGCCCAGCCACAGCTGGAGGGGGAGGAAAGGAGAATGAACTGGCCTTGCCTTGAGTTTATGAAGAGATAGCAGAATTATGGGATTGAACAACATTCTCCTCTAGTCTAGAGGAGTTTTAACCCCATAATTTCAATATGGTGTTGACAATGCATATTTTNACAGTGTTCACTTCTTTAATTAATGAGAATTTCAGATAAAAGGGATCATCTGACTTACTACTTCATGAAATTGTGTCTACTGAGCTAATGCAGGGAAAAGCAAATATTTTCTGGAAGCATGCCAATATAAAACAACCTGGCCTAGCTTTTGTTCTAGTGAAAAAAAATTTCAATTTCATACTGACTGAATCTAGAACACCATTGCAATCATTAAATAATTTGAAATTGCTTGTGAGTATTATATTACTGTCATACTTTTAACCCTTCAGAAATAGATCTTTTTCTGCAGAGTTTTTGATGTCATATGTACATGCATTGCAGTTCTGCCTTCCATGAGCTAATTCTGCCACTGTTGTCAGCAGTACTTCTTGTCACATTCTAAGACCCAAATATAAAAAGAGACATGAATAACTATTTCAGATTATAACATATTTTTCCTCATTGACTTTCCAAGCATGACTGTTTTGTTCTGAATTCATTATCATGTTGTAATAATTAGTGCAATTTCAAAGTGATTTCATATGATTTCCTGGAAATCTATGATCTATTTCTGATATATTTTCTAGATTATTTAATGTAATTTTGTGCAATTGCTTCAATTCCTTTCTTCCTGTTAATTTGAATATATTCAAGTATTTCAGAGAAACTGATGAGCTGGTGTTAATATTCAAACCTGAAAATATCTTATCCCGTAAAATTGTTCAGGTAGTGAAGTGTTGTTTCAGTATTTCTTGCTTTTATCACCTATAATGTTTAATTGTTAAATTGGACTCCCTCTTTGAATTATAAACAACTTAAAATACTTAAAACATTCAAGTGTTATTGCAATAATTAGCAAGTAAATTGGCAGATGAGTTACTCATTAGACCAATACTATTTGTTCTCAGCCTGTAATTGAAATATAGAATAAGTGACTTCTAGAATACCTTTCAAAACTGTGGGCAGACACAATTTACAGTATATATTACATTTCAAAATCTTCCCTTGTTTAGTTCAGCAGGATTTCTGCTTGTTTCACCCTTTGTTTCCTGCATACATTTCTAAGACAGACAGTGTTTGTGTTTGTTTGTGAAAGTCTAGTCTAGGAATTAAAGTAACTGTAATTTGGGTCCAGTTGGGAACTTCACATAGAGAATAGAGACTCTTTTAATTTACAAAAAATCAAATGGTTACTGAGGTATTCAAGGAATAAACACATTAAGGACTCTCTATGTCTATAGCTTATGGACACTACTGAATCTTCTATCAGATTCTGGCTTCCTGAGATAAAAAGAGGACTTTGGAGATCATAGAATCATAGAATGGTTTAGGTTGGAAAAGACCTTAAAGATCATCCAGTTCCAACCCCCTGCCATAGGCAGGGACACCTCCCACTAGATCAGGTCGCTCAAGACCTCACCCAGCCTGGCCTTGAACACATCCAGGGAGGGAGCAGCCACAACCTCCCTGGGCAACGTGTTCCAGTGCCTCGCCACCCTCACTGTGAAGAACTTCTTCCTAATATCCCGTTCAAATCTCCCCTCCGCCAGTTTGAAACCATTACCCCTTGTCCTGTCACAATAAAGCACAAAATATTTGTTTCTATCTTGTGTTTCTCACTCACTGATTCTGATTTTATACATCTAAACTTATTAAAGTGTAAGCACAAATTTTTGGGGGTGTTATTTCCAGTCATTTTCAATTTTGTGTTTGATTAAGATTGAAATTTGATGTGTATGAAGGGGAAACATGAGGAAACTACAGATGTCAGTCTGGCCCTAGTGCCAGGGAAGGAGATCATCTTTATGAAGTCCAGCCAGGTCAGGCCCAGTCAGCATGGATTCATGAAGGGCATGTCCCACTTAATGACCCTTATCTCCTTTTACAACATGGTGACCCACTCAATGGATGGGAGAAAGACTGTAGATGTTGCTTGTGAGGAGTTTAATAAGGCCTTTGATACTGCATCCCAGAACATCCTTCTGGAGAAACTGATTGCTCATGGCTTGGATGTGCATATTCTTCCATTCATAAAAAACAGGCTGGATAGCTCGTTTCAAAGAGTGGAAAAAATACAATTAAATCTATTTGGTGCCACTTGGAAGTGTTTTTCCTCAGGGCTCAGGTTTTGGTCTAGTTTTGGTTAATATCTTTATCAATGACCTAGACAAGGGGATTAAGTGCACTGTCAGTAAGTTTGCAGATGTCACTGAGATGGGAGGGAATGCTAATCTACCAGAGGATAGGAAGTCTTTATAGAAGCACCTCGGCAGGCTGGATCAGTGGGACAAGGCCAGTTGTACGAGATTCAATAAGGCTGGGTCCTGCACTATAGGCTAGGGACAGAGTGGCTGAAAAGATACCTGGTAGAGAAACACTTCGGAGTGTTGACTGATGGTAATATGATTGTGATCCAGTAGTGCGGTCAGGTAGCCAAGAAGGCCAACAGCATCCTCGTATGATTCAGGAATTATCACTGCCCTTGTTAGCTGCTGGGTTGTCTCACTGCCCACTGTGGCAGAGCAGGGCACTGCCCCACCGGAGGTTTGAATAAGGTGTGAACTTTGGCAGGGCACGCCCAGTCCACTGCCCCACCAGAGGTGTGAATGGGGCAGGAAACAGTCTTCCTCCCTCCCCACCTCTGTCACCGGAGGCTTAGTACAATAGGTGTGAAGTGCCTTCTCCCACCCTCCGTGGGCTTGAACAGAGAAGCAGCAAATCGCCTCAGTATATATATGGCAGCTGGACAGATTGCAGCAGGACTTGCTCAGACCTTCACTGGGACTTGCATGGACCTGCACCGGGACCTGAACACGGACCTGGAGACACGAACCTCACACGGACTTTGAGCCAGACCTTGAGGAGCATCCTGGCTTCTTGCTGCTGGACCTGCCTCTAACGGTAAACTTCAGCCATTTGTGGGAATACCGCGGAGCACCCCAGCTTTCCCCTGCCTTGCTTCACGATCATGGCTTCGTGAAAGCTGTGCCTACAGTGATCTTGGACTCTGGCAGGCACTGGACTTTGGACACTGCTGTGAAGGAGACAGTCTCCCATCTGAAAGTAGGGCAAAGCTGTTTCATGCCCAAACCTTTCAATTTTTCTGATTTTTCCTGAATTACAAGAAAAGGCATCCTTGTGAAGACTTTTCCCAACTGAATTAGACCCCAAACTTAAACTAATCTACACACAGATTGTGGGTGGGGCTTTTGGAAACTATAGAAACTACATAATTTGTAATTTCTGCCTCTTCAATCGCCCACAATCAATACATCCACATTCTCTAGTACTTGTTGCTGGCAGTAACTGACAAATTCAACAACACACTTTGGATTGAAGCAGGTGTTCTTTATTCTAGGCCAGTACCAGAATGAGGCATGTGCAGCACAGAGGACCAGTGACCAAAAGAAGATGATCAAAAAGCCTCTGTCACTCTCACAGTGACTTATTTTTATCCCATCATATGAACAATGCACTAACATAATCTAGGTGAGGATAGTTCACTCATTAATGTGCATGATAACCTGTTATTCTCTAACCAGATGTCCCACTATCTCTTACTCCCTTGTGAGAGGCAGTCTGGATCTGTGGGAAATGAAGGTCAGATTCTTGCACACAGCTCATTATTTCTCTCTGCATTACATTGCATTCCCACAGGGAATAAGTGGCCAGCAGGGCCAAGGAAGTAATTTTCTCCCTGTAATCAGCACTGGTGAGGTCACACCCTGTGTTGGTTTGAGCTAATTGGAGAATCTGAATGAGAAATTGGACCATTGACTGAGAGAGAGTTAAACATACAGTGTCACTTCACCGAGTTTCACTGAGACAGAGAAAAAAAAAATTGTTTTGAGAAATGTTCTCAAAACATGAGATAGCCAGTGTGCTTGCAGAGGACCAGTCTGGCTTGGGTCTTGCTGGCTCTGGCAGCTTTTTCCTTTGTCTTTCTGCCTTTGAACTAATTCAGAGTAAAATCACTAAAATGACTACTTTCTTCTCCTATCATTAATTTCCCTGATCTTCAGCTTATCTGCAGCATCATCAAGAGGTGGTGAGATAAAGCTGGGGGAAGGGGGGAAAGGTGGTAGGGGCATTTGGTTATCCTCTCTTGGGGATTTTGGTCTCCAGGAGGGGTGTGGTGTGTCTTACCCTTTTTACTGTATATTTCTGTAAATATCTGTTATATCTTGTAAATATTTGCTTGTATCTTTGCATTGCTGTAAATATAAAGCTTCATTTATTAACTTCCAGTGTGTTTTCCTGAGTTTTAGCCGGGGTTTTAAAAGGTGGGGGGGCAGGTCACTGCAAACCCACTACACACCCTGAGTATTGTGCTCAGTTTTGGGCCCTCGCAAACAGAAAGACATTGAGGTGTTGGAACAGATTCAGAGAAGGGTAACAAAACTGGTGAAGGGTCAGGAGAAATGATATTAAGACCTCAGCCTCAGAAGGACAGGCTTAGACAATCTTGTAACTTAAATTTAACTGTTACAGCACTTGACAGTTTCAGCATCACTTCAGTTCAAGACACTCTGCTGATTATCCTTAAAGTGGTGTTTGCCTTTTTTTCCCCCCTAAACCAAAACACTTCCAGAGAAAATGTTGCAGTAAAACTACATCAAGTATCAGTGAGCCAGTTATGCAAGTCTCCTGATATGGAGACTTTGGTTCAAAGCCATTCCCAGTTGCAGGCTGAGATAGTTTTCAAACCTTCTCTGCTTTCCAAAAAACTGTCTTTGCCACTCAAAAGGCCATTGCTGACCAAGAAACAAGATGGAACTGTGTCTTGCCTTCTCCTAAGCCTAACATTCAAGACAACAAAGTCTTTTCACAAGCAGATGCAAAATTAACTATTCTGACAGTATTTAGACAGACTTCTTCACCAAATATCAAAATAATTCAGAGGCAATTTGATCTTTTGAGAATAAATCACTCAGCAAATAAAATTCTGGGTATATTAGAAAGCATAGTTTAGAACTGATGAAACTCAAAGCACAAATATCACACACAAACATCATCAGAGATTCATTTTCTTTAATGTAAATTTGATGCTGTAACTTCATATTATACAATTACCCTAAAATGCAAAGACCTTGAAAGGAGTAATTCTGTGTACTCCATGGATTCAAATCAGTTTTTTTGTTTCCTTCTCAATGAAACAATTAAGTTGCATTTAATAAATCCTAAATCAGTGTTTATAGTGAGTGAAATGAAGGTGGATTTCCACACATCACATGGAGTTGTCTCATTAGTAATGTACCTATAAGTAACAGCACTAAAAAGAAAAATGAAAGACACTTCCAAAAGAAGCTTAAACCACCATAGTACTTTTAATAAAAGCCTGTAAGCATATACAGTGAAAGATTTTCAACAGATGCATAAAAGACATTGAACTCTTATTGCACCATTATTGTACAAAGGAAAAAAAAAATACATAGGGAGGGCAATATGCTTAAAATATTCTGATAGCAGTTTTTGTCTTCACATGAAAGGATTTGTCTTTGCTGTAATCTTCTTGAAATGTGTCATGCAACAGTTCACTGCAGAGTGGAAAATGTAAGTTGTTTCCATTATCTGGCGATAATAAAAATTAAACATATTTATGTATCAGTCTTCCAGTATATATTAAGACACCAATTTTAAATCTTGGCCCAACAGTGATCTTAAGCAAAATAAAGTAATTTTATCCTTCTTTATGCAAGTCTCTTTAAGAATTAAATTCTCAATGCCATTACTATTCTTAGATAAAAGTATAATAGAAATGAACCAAAATTAAGACCAAAATCCTGAGAAGAGGGTAACCAAACTCCCCTACCACCTTTCCCCCCTTTCCCCAGCTTTATCTCACCACTTGATGCTGCAGATAAGCTGAAGATCAGAGAGATTAGTAATAGGAGCAGGAGTTAGTTGTTTTAGTGATTTAACTCTAAATTCAGCCAGCAAGACCGAGAGACAAAAGGAAAAGCTGCCAGAGCCAGCAAAGACCCAAGCCAGAATGGCCCTCTGCAAGCAGACTGGCTTGTCTGGATGTTTACAGAACATTTCTCAAAAGAATCTTCTTTCTTCTCTCTCAGTGAAACTCGGTGACGTGACACTGTAGGTTTAACTCTCAGCCAAAAGTCTAATTTCTCACTCAAATTCTTCAATTAGCTCAAACCAACACAATCCAACCCTGTCAATTCACTCAGAGTTTTAATGAGAATTATCTATCTAATTTAAACAACAAAATATTTACGATAATGAATATTTACAAATTCAGTTAACTCCAGATGTATCTTGGAAGTAGATCATTCAAAAGCTCAGAAAACAGGAAACAGTTTGTCTCCTCACATATGAGATGAGACCAGGGACTCCCAGGTGACATTGAGTTCGTGCTCAGGTGTATTGTAGATTCTGTTGTGATGGAGGCCAGGTAAAACCTAGAACAGAATACTCTTAACACCCTAAGTTTAAACTGT
>VWZI01004167.1:0-14750 GCA_013396835.1 Psilopogon haemacephalus
TAAACAAACTAATGCTATAAGCAAGGCCTTAGCAGGATTATTGTTGGATGGATAGTGTTAGCCATGTTACATTGCAAAATAGAGCCCCTATAAATTTCTTATTGGTACAAGATCATGGATGCTTGCTGTTGACCTCTGCATGGCAATGTATGATGAGAGCTGCTCAAAAGATGACTAATCAAACATGGATTGTTCACAAAAAAATAGGGAGATTTGTGGGATGGCTGCAGAGCCATAGATGTTATGAATGATCTACTTGTTGAAATGTTTCCCTCAGTGGGCCTCTCTTAGCGTGAGAAAAGCAGGCCTTGGTAGCACTTTTGTGCAGCACCAACTGGTAAGAGGAGCTGGCTGAAGGAAGAAAGGAAAATATCTTGGGCAAAGCAGATGCACGTCAGAAGAAAATGGTGCATGGACAGATAAGAATTACCAATAAGAAATAGAATAGCATGAACCGGGAGAGACTTGGGATTTATAACTTGTGCTGATTTTACCATAAAGTGGAACAATACTCAGATCACATTGGTCATTCATATTGATTCCTTGCTCCTTCACGTCATTCTGGATGTTTCCCTCTCTGATACTTCCTTCTTAACTGAAATGCAGTTCCCCATATGTCTTTTAAATTACTCATAACTGATCAAGGTAGCATGAAAACATTCACTGCATGAATAATGCAATAGAGAACACAATTTTATGGGAGATACACAAACTGGGGGCTTGCTTTCTTGCCTTTTTTTTTTTTAATGGCTACATTACTTTTGGAAGACCTTCAGGAACTTTAAATGTAGCTGAAGGCTGGGGACATCTGGTATATTTATTTTTCAGTAAAAGGGGCTAAAAATATTTTCCCTTTTCTGATCTTACATGGCTGAAGTTAGAAACAATCCTGGTGATTAAATAATGAAAAAGTAGGAAACTTTATTATGTCTGCTGAGAAATGGTTGATCCTCTCCTGAAATTCATCTTCAAAGGCACCCACAACCCAATCCTTAGGTAAACTCCTGGGCAAAAATCTTGGTCATCAAGAATCCTTAATGGGAATAATCTAGACAATAATTAATGACTGAAGAATGTTTGGCTTTCAGACTGCTCGGAATACAATGTAAAATACAGCAACTAACGTCAGCATAAGAGATTACAGGAGTCTGTCTTGTAGTCTACAGAATTAATATTTCTCACTAAGAATAGCACATAAAATTTATCAAACCCAACAAACAGTTCTTGCTGTGATAATATTTATGTGAAGATACCTCTGATATTAACACAGACTGAACACAATTTCCATTTGTAAATTTATATTTTGATTAAAATAGGCAAGACTCAATTTATCTGGAGAAGATAAAATCTTACTTCCAAAATGTGACTAAGAAGAGTCCATCCCAGATCAGTATTTGAAAACATAACTGTTATTATTCTTTTCAGAGTTGTCACAGCTTCCTGGATTATAAGACAACAAGCTGTCTTAAGTATCTAAATTTCAAGAGAACATCATAGTGAATTTAATGAAAGAAAGAGGGAAAAATATGGAGAGAAAAAAAAAAGGTTGTATGTCATGGGAAAAAAAGTCATAGAATTCTACAAAGTGATGAAAAGGTGCTGCCATTTTGCATGAGCTTTATTCTGATCTTACTCCAGTTTTATGGTGAGGAAGACAATCTTATCCAAGAGTCTGATTTTAAAGTGGAGTACTTAAAACAGACTCATCCACATCTCTTTGTACCTCAAGGCTTGTAGGTGGCTGTGTGGTTACAAGTGGATCTAAGAAGCACAGCATTTTCAGAAAACATGTTCTGTATTGTGATTACTTTTTATTTAGTAAAGACTATTTTACTTAGCCTGATAATACTGTGTTCCATAGTTGCTAGGAAGAGGGAGGGAAAAATCAATCATAAACAACCAGGCAAACATTCAGCTTGGTAACTCAAAATACCATCTCACTGTATGAAATTACACTGGCATCCTCTTCTTCAGTGAAGAAAAAAACAATATATTTCTTCCAATCTATGTAATAATATTGATTTGTTTTTCCCTTTTTCTACAAAGAGCTGGATCTTTAAAAATGTAGTGACATAAAATATCACTCACCTCAATCAGTTACAGAGTTTAATTAACCATTTGAAGTAGACACATATCAGATGAAACAAATCTATTTTTTCAACAAACCCAGCAAGCAGTTCTGGAATGTCTTTTCCATCTCACATTCAGGTACTTTTAATGGCCTTGTTACTTACAGTCACCTCTTTAGTCCCATTAGGAAAAAAAAAAGGTTTTGTACACAGCGATGTGACATCAATAAGCTTCAAAGGATTTTTTAATATTTTTTGTAAAATTTGCTCTCTCTGCCTTGGAGCACTCATGTAGTTTTTATTCATGGACCTAGTAATAGAAGTTCACCTTCTGGGAAGTAATGTAGTGCCCCTGCAAGGCTTTGCCTCAGGTGTATTAGTAGCCCAGAGTCAAGTCAGAGGCCTGTAGCCAGTGATGTTCCCCAGGGATCAGTACTGGATGCAGTTTTGTTCAGTATCTTCACCAATGACCTGGATGAGGGTATTGGGTGTAGCCTCAGGAAGTTTGCTGATGTTACAAAAAAAGGAGGGAGGTCGTGTGTGTGTGTGTGTGGTGGCTGCCATCCCCTTCCAATAAGAATTCTGGAAAATGGTTAAACCCATTAAGTTCTGTAAGGTCAGATTCACAGTCCTGACCCTGGAAAGTAATAACAACAGGCACCAGTACAAGCTGGGGGCTGCCCTGCTGAAAAGCAGCACCATGGAGAAGGACCTTGGGGTCCTGCTAAACATCAATCTCTGCATGGGCCAGCAATGTGCCCTTGTGGCTAAGAGAGCCAATGTCTATCTGGGGTATATCAAGAAAAGTGTGTCCAGCAGGTCTAGGGAGGTGCTTCTCTGCCTCTACTCTGCCTTAGTGAGACTGCACCTGGAATACTGTGTCAAATTTTGGGCTCCCCAGTTCAGAAGAGTCAGAGATCTGCTTGAGAGATTCCAATGGGAAGTCTTGAGGATGACTGGGGGACATGAGCATTGCACTTCGGAGAGAGACTGAAAGTCCTGGGGCTGTTTAGTCTGGAAATGACTGAGAGGAGATCTCATCAGTATGTACAAATATCTGAGGGGTGGGTATCAAGTGGATGGGGCCAATTTCTTTTCACTGGTCAAAAGCAATAAGACCAGGAACAATGGATGCAAATTTGAACATAGAAGATTTCATCTCAACATGAGGAGGAACTTCTTTACAGTGAGGTTGATGGAGCACTGGAACAGGCTGCTCAGAGAGGCTGTAGAGTCTCCTTCTCTGGGGACTTTTGAGATCTGCCTGGATGCCTTTCTGTGAGGACTACACTAGGGGACTCTGCTTTGGCAGGTAGGTTGGACTCGATGATCCCTGGAAGTCACTTCCAATCTCTAATGTTCTATGACTCTGTGATTCTGTATTCATTAAGCTCGAATGTGCAACATTTCTCAACTATAGAACAATCAGAGGATATTTCTTGATCGTTGTGGAATTTCTTTGCTTGGAGTTTTTTGTTGTTGTTGTTTTGGTTTGGTTTTCTAAAGTACATGCCAGGTTTACAGTTTTCTTTCTTGAGGTAAAACATGTAGTAGTCAAGGCTTATACTTATCAGCACTGGTAATTCCACAGTCATTCAGTGGTAAACGTAATACCAGTAGGATAGCCTGGCATTTTTACTTTCTACTTGACTGAGAAACTAGGTAGAGTGATTCCTGAATTATTGGAAGAAAGGAAAAAACTTTGATCCTGTAGTTAGAAGACAAAATATTCTTGGGGAGAAGTAATACTATGTAATGAAAGAGAAGGGATGATTTTGAATTCTGCAGAGTGCTGAAAAAAATGACTTTAAGAGTAAGAAGATATTAAGCAGGATTTTTTTGACTGAAGTGGCAGTATAATAGTCCTACAAGTCTGAGTGGGTGAGATATTGATATATGTCTCATAAAAAAGGGACTTCTGATTAGCTGCTTTCCTGTTGCTGTATTGGGTACAACAGGTTGACTTTAAGGTATATCACTGCCTCATATGACTGCACATGTGTCTCAAAACTCAGTAACAAGCAGGAGGAGACACCTGTCACATGTGAAATAGGTAGTCTTTTTTCTGAGACAGTGGCTTTTTCAACAGCACACTGTACTTCCTTATTAAAGGGGCTAGGTGTACACCTCTGTGTGCTTGTACATTATGAATCTCCCAATCCTTTTTTTTCTGTCCCCATCATTCTTCTTGTTCATAAATGACAATGTGTCATAAACTTAATAAGAGACCTAATGAATGAGTGTCTTCATCTAGGTGCTCTGAACTTTGCATAAAACAAACAAACAAACAAAAAAAACCCTAAATGAAATGTTGATCCCGTCTTTAATAGTTCTTCTACATGGAAAGAAGATAAAGAGTAATATTCTGAATTAGTACTTCAGTATTCCAGTAGTTCTTGCTGAGTGAGAAGAGAAAGAAAGCTGAAACCATCAATGACTCACCTCTTCACAGCATCACAGAAACACCAAAACATCCAGGTTGGAAAAGACCCTCAGGATCGCCAAATCCAACCTATAACCCTGCTCTGCAAGATTCACATTCATATGATACACTCAATCTGGTGGATAAAAAGATCAGTTAGTGCTCTCCCAATAAGGCTTATGTGCAATAATATCTGAATAAAAAGGGAAAAAAATACAGCAAGAGAAACAAAACAATAACAATTACATAAACAAAGCAAATAAACAAAACCCAAACAAACAAAAAAATCAGCTTCTGTTTTTGTTTCCCAGGACATTCCTACCAGTTGGCCAGTGACATCTCTTAACCATGTTGTTTTGTGATGTTTTGTCTCACTCTGTGAGATACAGTTATTCAAAGAAGAGAAACCTACAAGATGGGTTTGCAGTGTGCCACAGTTTCTAATGTAATTGCTTCTACTAAACAGAATACTTAGTTTTACTCACTAGCATATGCAAGTTGTATTTATTTAGTCAGTTTTGTGGACAAATTAAATAAGGTTATCCGCACTTCTTCTCACTGTAATAATACATTTTAATATAGAAAGCACAACAGGGCACTCACAGAATCACAGAATCAATTAGACTGGAAAAGACCTTTGAGATCATCAAGTCCAATCTATTGCCAAGATTATCTGATCAATTGTGCAATCTGTTCTAGATCCTGTGCAATGTTCAATAAATTCTATGGTCCTGCTCTGGCAGGTGGGTTGGACTCCATGATCTACAGAGGTCTCTCCCAATCCCAATTCTGTGAAATAAATCATGGCACCAACTGCCACATCCAGTCTCTATTTAAACACTTCCAGGGATGGGGACCCTAACACCTCCCTGGGCAGCCCATTCCAATGCCAGTCACTCTTTCTGTGAAGAACTTCTTCCTAACATCCAGCTTAAACCTCCCCTGGATCATCTTGAGATTGTGTCCCCTCATTCTGTCACTGGCTGCCTGACAGAAGATACCAACCCCCACCTGGCCACAGAGTTGTAGATATGGTAAAGTCCCTCCTGAGCCTCCTTTTTGCCAGGACAAACAATGCCAGCTTCCTCAGATGCTCCTCTTATGGTTTATGCTCTACACACCTCACCAGCCTTGTTGCCCTTCTCTAGAAACATTTGACTATCTCATTAGCATTCTTAAATTGAGTGGCCAAGAACTGGACACAGTACTCAAGTTATGGCCTGACTAGTGCTGAGTACAGGGGCAGCATGTCTTCCCTAGTTCTGCTGGCCACACTATTCCTGATACAAGTCAAGCTATTGACATTCTTGGCCATCAGGGCATGTTGCTGGCTCATGTTCGGTCAGCTGTCGACCAGTACCCCCAGGTCCCTCTTTGCCTGGCCTCTCTCTAGCCACTCTGTCCCCAGCCTGTATCTCTGCACAGAGTTGTTGTGGCCAAAGTGTAGAATCCAGCACTTAGACTTGCAGACTTAGACTCAACCCCAAGTATTTCTCATAAAATCATAAAATTGTTTCAGTTGATAAAGAACCCTATGATATTCAAGTCCACCTGTCAACATAACGTCTCCATGGCTGGTAAACCATGTGACAGAATGCCATGTCTAAAATTTTATTAATAGATCCAGGCATGATGACTCCACTAACTTGCTGCACAGCTGGTTACAGCACCTCACCATTTTTTCAGTTAAAAAAAAAAAAAATCCTGATATCTAACGTAAATCTGCCCTAGCGCAGTTCAAGGCCTTTTCCTCTCATTCCTTCGCTTGATACTGGGAAGAAGAGATCAGTACGCACCTCACTACAGTCTTCTTTCACAGAAGCATAGAATCACAGAACTAACCAGGTTGGAAAAGATCTCTGAGATCAAGTCCAACCTATAATCCAACCCTTCTAATTAACTAAATAATGGCACTAACTGCTTCATCTGGCCCTCTCTTAAACATGTCCAGGGATGGTGACTCCATCACCTCCCTGGGCAGTCCAATCACTCTTTCTGTGAAGAACTTCTTCCTAATGTCCAGCCTAAACCTACCCTGGTACAGTTACAGCCTGTATCCTCTTGACTTGTCACTAGATGCCTGGGTGTGGTGGTTCTTGCCCCAGCTGGGGGGCCAAATGCCCACCAGAGCCACTCTATCACTCCCCCTCTTAAATGGGCAGGGGAGAAGGGAAAAAAAAATATAACAAAGGCTGCTTATAAGATAGTAGCAATTTAATAATAATAATAGGCAAAAGGCAATAGACTGCACAGAAGTGAGAGCAGAGAAAGATATTAATCTCCACTTCCCATAAGATGGACGGTGTTCTGGTCTTGGAAGAAGGGCTCTCTTACACTTGATGGTTACTGCTGGAGGACCGATGCCATAGGCGAATCTTCTCCCCAGACTTCCTCCTAATACCTCCTTCTTATATCTGAGCTGATGTCATATGGTATGGAATATCCCTTTGGCCAGTCTGAATCACCTGGTTCGTCTATGTCCTCCTAGCATCTTGGGGTGGGGAGATGTTGAGAAAAAAAGGAAAAAAAAACAAAACCAAAACTCCCAGCCTGGGTACTCAGCCCAGCAGTAGTCACAATACTGCTGTTTTATAAATGCTTAGCTGCAGCACCGCAAAACAGTGTTAGAGGAGAACTAACCCCAGCTCAACCCAGTTCTAACCTACTACACTGGGAGAAGAGACCAACCCCTGCCTAGATACTGCCTCCTTTCAAGTAGTTGTAGAGAGCAATAAGGTCTTCCCTGAGTCTCCTCTTCTCCAGGCTGAACAACCCCAGCTCCCTCAGCTGTTCCCCGTACAGCTTGTGCTCCAGCCCCCTCACCAGCTTTCTTTCCCTTCTCTGGACACGCTCAAGCATCTTTCAGGGAGTTGTAGAGAACAGTAAGGTCTTCTTTCAGCTTTGTCCTCTCCCAACTAAACACTCCCAGTTCCATCAGCTGCTCCTCACCAGCTGTCCTGGCATAGAATGATGGAGCATCCTAGGATTGATCCAATTCCTGGGCTCTCTTCTCCCTCTACTGTTCAAAGGTTTGGTAGGGGGTGAAGGGTGGGGCATCCCAGGTGGCCCCGGGACCCAGGGAGGGGACCTCGGGATGCCCATATACGTGGAACCTTGAATCAATTGGCCGGCCAGGANCTTTCTAATCCCTCCTTTATTTTCTTTAAATCGGTTTCCCTCCTTCCGCGGTCCCCCCCTTGGTTCGGGAAGGAGCGTGTTTCCCCCCTTCGCTTCGTGCTCCCGCGGGTACTCATAGGCGCGATTGGGATCTGTTTTGCATGTAACCTCTCTGTTTTCCCCAGTCCTGGTTGTTAAACGTTTATACCTGACATTTGAGCGATATTTGTGTCTTTTCTGCCGACCAAAAGCCCAAAAGAACCAGCGAGGCGAGCACTAGAACCCCTCGTCCCACGGGATACTGCATTTAATTAGTGCTATCCCTTGACACCAGCCCAAACCCTTCACTATCTTTTTGTAATTCTCTGGACCTACTTCAGGAGCTCAGTGTCCTTTTTCTGTGAGACTTTACACAGTATTTGAAGTACAATCCGGAACACATTCACCAATTTTCTCTGGTCTTTAATATATTCATCCAGTATTGACAATGAAGTATATAAGAGCTGTAATTTTAGCCTATTTAAAATCTTGGGATCATTTTACTGGATATTTCAGTATAGCTGCTTCTCCATTGTGTGTTAATCATAAGAGAATACATTTATGATGTTTCTCAAGCTCTCTAAAATCAGAGAAGCTTTACATTTTCCTGGAAATAATAATACAAAAAGAAATTCCATTATGATCCACAAGAAAACTTATATACTGAAGCTGTAGAACTTTAGGCAGGAAATAGCAGGCAGAAGATTAGAAAAGGGAAAATCAGTGGGTAAGCCAGCTCCTATAGAGGCACAAGTGAAATGCCTACACACTAATGAAAGGAGCATGGGCAGCAAACAGGAAGGATTGCAAATATGTGCAAGTCTACAGGGTTATGATGCCACTGGCATCACTGAGACATGGTGGGATGACTCTCATGATTGGACCATAGGGATAGATGTGTATGGACTCTTCAGGAGGGACAGGCAGGAGAGAAGAGGAGGGGTGTTGCCCTTTACATCCATGATAAACTGGAATCCATGGACCTCAACCTGGAGATGTGCAATGCTAAAACATAGAGCTTATGGGTAAAGGTTAAAGGGAAGTCATGGGAAGGGGACATCATAGTAGGAGTCTGCTACAGACCTGATCAAGAAGGTGAAACAGATAAGGCCTTTTACAAACAAATAGGAGAAGCTTCATGCTTACAGGACCCAGTCTTCATGGCGGAATTCAACCACCCTGACATCTGTTGGAAGAACAACACACCACAGGACCAGCAACCTAAGAGGTTCCTGGAATGCATTAACTTCCACCTACAAGTGATAGAGGAACCCACAAGAAAAGGTGCTGTGCTGGACCTAGTCCTCACCAACAAGAAGGGGCTAGTGAGTGAAGTGAAGCTGAAGGGCAGCGTTGGGTGCAGTGACCATTAAATCATAGAATCATAGAATGGTTTAGGTTGGATGGGACACCAAAATTCATCCAGTTCCAAACCCCCACCATAGGCAGGGACAACTCCCACTAGAACAAGTCACTCAGAGCCTCATCCAACCTGGCCTTGAACACTTCCAGGGAGGGAGCAGCCACAATCCCCCCTGGGCAACGCATTCCAGTGTCTCACCACACTCACTGTAAAGAATTTCCTCCTAATATCCTGCTTAAATCTCCCCTCTGCCAGTTTGAACACATCACCTCACAACGAGGTGACTCCACCCATGAGTGCAGCAGTACCAGACATGCTGGAACTCCAGTATGATCTGGAATTGAAGGAAGACAAATGGTATGCTACCATAGACATTGCTAATACTTTCTTCTCTATTCTCATAGCAAAGGAATGCAGGCCTCGATTTGCATTCGTCTGGAGAGGAATCCAGTATCAGTTCCACCGTCTGCCTCAGGGATGGAAACACAGTTCAACGATCTTTCACTCAGTGATCCACCATGCACTGGAGAAAGGTAAAGCTCCAGAACACACACAATTCATCAATGACATCATTGTGTGGGGCCAAACTGCTGAAGAAGTCTTTGAGAAATGTAACAAAATATATGACATTCTGTTCCAAGCAAGTTTTGTCATTAAGAGGGACAAGGTCAAAGGACCTTCCAGAGAAATTAAATTTCTGGGAGTGTGGTGGCAGGATGGTCGCCATCACATTCCACAGGATGCGATAAACAAAGTCTCCACCATGGAAGTTCCTGGCAATAAATAGGACACTGTCCTTCTTTGGTGCAGTGAGATTCTGGAGACTACACATTTCTGAGTTCAGTCAAATCGTCAAACCTCTGCATGATGTGACTTGTAAGAGAAGCAATTTTGAGTGGGGACCTGAACAACAAGCAGCCTTTGATCAGATAAAGCAAGAAATAGTTCATGTAGTGGGCTTGAGACCTGCACAATCCAGTCTGGACATTAGAAACATTCTGTATAAGGCTTCAAGTGACAATGGTTGAAATTGGAGTCTTTGGCAGAGAGCTCCAAACTGTCCTGCTAGGGCATAAATCCTGCCAAATTAGTTAAAACCCCTGCTCTCCTCCTCCTCCTGTAGCAAGGTCCATGGGTTGAAGGATGTGAGCAAAACAGTGAGAGTTTGGCCCAAGAAAATCCCAAAGGCCCATGACCAAATCAGGTGTCTTGTGCTGTCCCTCAAGTGTTAGGGTGGACACCTAGGTGCAGAATTTTGAATTTATTGGCCTAAAGAATGGATACTAATGCCTATTGTCTAATTTCACCCTTCAAAATAGTGTGTTTAAGGGGATGATTTAGAGCTGTTGATCCTCTTTTCCTGCTGCATTTCATCAGAACCAGATGTCTATTCGTATCTCTTTCACAGTGGCCATGTGTTTGCAGTGTTCATTGCAGTTTGCACCAGCAGCAGCGACACAAACCTTTCCTCCTCTCCCGGGGACACTCTGTACCTATCACGTCTGTGAGTATAGGCAGGATTAGGATTTCCTCTGTTAACATGTTCCCTGTTTACCAAGTTCTGACTGTTTAAACTGTTTAAACAATTTGATTCTGTGTTTATTAATAACCTTTGTGTAATACCTCTTGTTGACTAAACATCCAAGGAATCTCATGGAGGTTTCCTGAAAATTTGAATATTATTAATAAAATTAATATTAATAAGAAATTATTAACAATTCATAACCGATTATTAATAATCACAAGAAATATGGTGCAGTCAGCAGGATGCTATATTGTAGAGGTTTTACACATATTTAGTTATGAATTAACAGTATCAGACTTGTAATGGGCAGAAAAATATGGAAGGAGCCTGTCAAAGATAGCTGAGAAACTGCTCCAAACTCCTAGCAACACAGTTTCAGTTCTGTCAGCATGCATTATAGAGGGACTTCCTGAATTTAATAAATACAGGGAAAAAGATTATGTTTTTAGAATGGTAGATAGTGAAGACAGAAGTGGAAATATTAATCGCATTGCAGAAAAAAGCATTGGGTCTGCTCACTGCAGCAAGAGCTGTGCCATTGCTGCAGCTTTTTCCAGTTTCTGCACCTACTCACAGCCTGCCAGCCACGAGTTCTGCTGAGTTGGGTGGGGACATTCTGTGCGGGCACCTGCTGGCTGATTTTGGGGCTCCAGGTGCCCCCCTGGCCATGGCAGCTAGCCCTGGCAGCACCCAAGCTCTGCTGCACTGCCTGAGTTATGGGCACAGCTGCTCCCCACACTGCAACCAGACAAGGCATCTCTGAAGAACAGGTGGGATCCGTAGCTGCAACCATCTGTGAGTCGCTAACCAAAGAGGGGCTACAGATTCCACTAGGTAAGTGTCAAGGCCCAAGCCAGGAGGTCAAATTTCTAGGTTCCTGGTGGGTAGCAGGTGCAATAGCAGTGCCAGAGGAATCCATTGCAAAGGGCCAAATTGCTAATAACAAGAAGGAATTACAAAAGGTACTTGGTACCTTGAGCTATGGGAGAAAGCACATTCCAGGCTTCTCTGTGATACCACGTCCCTTGTATGACTTGATGAAAAGTGAAAAGTCTGGGACTGGACACTAAGGCACACTGAAAACCTGACCATGTTAAAGGATGAGCTCCAAGCTTTCCAGAATCTGGGCCCTCTGCACCCAAAAGATGCCCTTAGTGTTGAATGGGGCTTTTCTGAACATGCCTCATATTGTGGAATATTCCAGAGGGGCCCTGAAGGCCCAAACAGAGCCTTTCTGTTCTCCTCCAGGGCTTTTAAGGAAGCTGAGCAGAGGTACTCAGAATGAGAGAAAGGACTTCTTTCTCTTACCCAAGCTGTCAAAGAAGCAGAGAAATTTCATACTACACAAGATATTGTGGTACAGGGCCCTTTCCCTCTGCTCAAAGCAATCCTAAAGGGAACTCCTCCAGCTGAGGGTGTAGCCCAGAAGACCACTGTGAGGAAGTGGTATGCCTATTTAGCAAGGATTGGACAGCTTATGCCATTAAGAGAAGGCTCAACCAAAGTGTCCAAACTGCAACAGCCAGTGAATCCAGACATAGCTCTGCTAGGCCAACCCTACAGGCCCTCTCCAATACAGGTAGTACCTGAGGTCACCACAGACTCCGACACTGAGGTCATGTAGTTCAGTGGCGCATTCTTCTGTTGGGTAGGATCACAGTGGCACTACAAGGCTGCAGCAATGGAGACTGGCACTGGCAGGACTGTTACTGAGGAGAGTGAAGGTAGTGCTCAAGTAGGAGAACTATGTGCACTAATTTTAGCTGTAGAAAATGGTGCCATAGCTGTCTACACTGATTCATATGCCACTTTTAAAGGAGCCACTGAATGGGTTACTCAGTGGGAGGCAAATCAGTGAGAGGGTAGCAATACTAAAGTTTGGCGAGCTATGGATTGCAAAGATTATTAGAGATAAGCTGAGCAAGACTGATCAAGGTGGGATGGGTCAAAGGGCATTCCTGCTGCAAAATGGAACCAGCAGGTGGATGACACCATCACACCATCCATGTGGTAAACAATGAAGGGAGATATTGGGAGAGGCTGGCACAGTGGATTCACATCAAAGGGGGTCACTTGAGCAAGGCCAATCTCTTCTATGAGTGTAGGTCTCATGGATGGCCAGTTTCCATGGCAACATGTAAAACTATTATTTCAGCCTGTCCACGATGTAGGGTCCAGCTGAAGGCCAATCACCCAAACCTAGTACCAGCTCACCATATCCACCAGGACAAAACTCTATGGAGTACCTGGTAGCTTGATTGTGTTGGCCCACTCAAATCATCACATTGGAAAAGGTACATACTGGTTGGAGTGGAAGTGGTCTCAGGCTTAACCATGGACACAGCCACCAGTACTACCACTGGAGCTCAAACTGTTGAGGCTCTAAAACATTAGTTCAGTGTTTTGTCATTGCCTGAATGCATTCAAAGTGACAATGGGTCACATTTCACTGCAGCCTTTGTACAGAACTGGGCCACAAGTGAAGGGGTCAAATGGATGTTCCATACCCCATATTATCTGCAGGCAAATGGCGCGGTAGAAAGGATGGATGGCCTTATCAAGAGACATACCAAAGACTCTAAAGGCAACTGGGACATGAGCCTAGCCCAGGCAGTTTTCATTGTGAACAGCCTATGAGGAAGTTTAAGTAGCACCAAAGTCAAATCATTCTGTCCAACTGAACCAATGGTAGATGCAATTTGCATGCCAGAGGAAGTCACAGCACTCTGCTAAAAATGCAGGTGGCCCAACCTGTATTAGTAAAGTTGCCATCAGTTGGAATAGTTCCAATGACACTGGCAAAACCCAGAGGACTACATGCCTGCGAAGACCTGGATGCCCATGGAAAGACTCACTGCATCAGTGTGCAGTGGATCATTCCTGATAATTAGTTGATCTGCCTGGTCACAACACACCAAGGCTAGTTTTGCTTTTGTACAGATGGAGCCTGGATCAAAACCTTGATGCCAATTAGACCAGGAAGCCAGAACTGGAATCAGACCAGGACCAGGTGGAGACAGACTGGACCAGCCACCCAGATGGACACTGAATCATCATTGAGGAGGACACTCAAGGACACCTTCAGAGAGCCAGTGTCGAGGACAGCCAGAGAGAATGACTGCCCGATTGGACTCAGACCAATACTGCTCTACTAGACCTTGCTGTAGTTGTGGTTCTACACCAAAGTTTGTGTATTAAGGTATAAATCATCCCCAGCTTTGATGCATGAAACTGCCCAAAAGGCAATAGGGTGGTATGTCCTGGTAGGGCGTAAATCCTTCCAAATTAGTTCAAACCCCTGCTTTCCTCCTCCTCCTGTAGCAAGGTCCAGGAATTGAAAGATGTGAGTAAAACAGCGAGAGTTTGGCCCAAGCAAGCCCCGAAGGCACATGACCAAGTCACAAACGAAAAATGTGGTAGTTGACTTGGTTTCTGGGGTCGTAGCTACAGAGATTCAGATACAAACTATACCCCAACAGATAAAGAAATTCTAGCAGCCTATGAAGGAGTGAAAGCAGCTTCTAAAGTGATTGGAATGGAGTCACAATTGCTTTTAGCTCCTAGATTGCCAGTTCTAAACTGGATATTCAAAGGCAAAGGTTCATCACCGCATCATGACACAGATGCAACCTGGTCTAAATGGATGGCTTTGATAACCCAACGAGCACACATGGGTAATCTTGATCAGCCTGGTCTGGTAGAACTGATCACCAACCGTCCGGAAAGAACAGACTGTACAAAACCTCCAGAGGAGAAGCCAATTTGTGTTAAAGAAGCTCCTCCCTATGGTGATCTTTCTGATCAGACAAAGAACTATGCTTTGTTGGGAACAAGCGAAGATGGAAGTCAGCAGTCTGAAGTCCTACCAGGAGAGTTACTGAAGTGAGAGATGGAGAAGGAGAATCCAGTCAATTTACTGAGGTAAAAGCAGTCCAACTTGCTCTTGATGTAGCTGAATGGGAAACTGGCCTATCCTTTATCTCTACACTGATTCATGGATGGTAGCCAATGCTCTATGGGGTTGGCTAAAGCACTGGAAAAAAGAATGGTTGGCAGAGGAAAGGAAAGCCTATTTGGTGTGCTGATCTGATGCATGACTGGAGAAAATTCCAGTAAGGTGCAGCACATAGACACACACATGCTTAAAAGCAAAGCTACCTAGGAGCATCAACACAATCATAGAATCATAGAATCATAGAATGGTCTAGGTTGGAA
>VWZI01004171.1:3682-19813 GCA_013396835.1 Psilopogon haemacephalus
CTCACACCCCAACAAAAAAAAAAAAAAAAAAAAAAAAAAAGGAGAAAAAATCAATTTCAATCAACATGGAGTGTAATATTATCAAATGTCAGATGCTGAGGCCATGTGCTTTGAAAATTATCCTTGACAGCTTCTTGTCGACTTAATTAAGTGCTCGGGAGAAAAAAAAAAAAGAAGAAAAGAAAGNGGGCAGATAAATCACATTTAGATTTGTTAGTAATTGAGGAGAATTGATTGAATAGTTAGGATGGTCCCAGAGGGAGATACCTACTCCTCTTCCGTTCTGCAGAGGTTGTCATCAGATAAAGGACCTCTTTGGTCAGGATGGATAAAGGTCTAATTGTTTACATGATCAGGTATTGCTTCCTTTCAGCTCTCCCTCCCCTGCCTTTCACAACTTTACTGTGGCAAATGTCAAGATGACAAAGAGGAAGGCCATAAATAACACCAAATGTGGGTGAAGATCAACCCTCTTCCTGACCTGTAAAAGCACTAATTGTTTTTAAATCGTTAGCAGATTTGGGTTTTAACAGGGATGAGCTTCTGTTTTAAAAACTCTGCAATGCTTATTTGTCCTACATTTGTTTAAACAGATATAAACTTTATTTATCAGCATGCTAAGCATGTCTAACACAGTGGCTGTACTGAGTAGATCCTTTTGGCTGATGGAAACCCTGTGTGGGGCTAGGTGATGGCATCTTATGTCCATCTTGCTTGCTGCTGATCTCCTTCAGAATTCTGTGTCTCACCATCCTGGGCAAGCTGCTAGTCCTTGCATGGTCCTGAAGGGTAGCAGCATCACTTGATGCCCAGAGCAGTGTGGAAGATGCTAGAGTAGTTCAGGGGATTGCTGGAGCAATGTGGAGGGATGGAGATGTCAAAGCAATGTGAGAGGAATAACATAGGGGGTTGCTGAAGTGGTGTGAAGGAAGTCCAGTGTAATATTGGGTGACGCTGAAGTAAAATGAGGGAATGGACACTGCAGAACACCACCTTGTCCTGAACTTAGTTTGCAGTCGTCAGTGGGATGATCTGCTCAAGGTTTTACCATGCTACACATCTCTTTCCATGCCTAGCAGAGAGAGTGGAAAGGATTCTTTTTCCCAAAGAGGATTTTTATATTGAATAGAAAATGCTCTTGAGTAACAGATAGTGGTATTTTTATTATCACTACCCACCCAGCGTGAAATATTGTATTTCCTTTAGAAGGGAGGCAGTCAAGCTGCCACTTCAAGGACTAACAGTTAATTTCTAGAGACTCTTCATAAACACCCTGTCCTACCTTTTCATAGCTGCCCAAGTGAGACTCTGTTTCCTGTACCCTTCCCACAGAGTGGGGTGCTCAAGATAATCAGCAAGGTGTGTTGTGCCATGACTTTCTTCCATCACTCTGGGGGAAAAAAAAAAAAATCTGAGAATCAGTTCTTGAAATCTAACCTCATTTCTGCAAGTTTCTGCAAAGGGAAGAAATGGCTTAGTCAGCATATCTCATTCTCCAGCACTGGAAAGAGGATAGATTTTTTTTTTTTTTTTAAAGTAAGGAAAAACAAGCTAAAATATTTTATTTTACTGTCTTCTGTCTTCATAAATAATTAAGGACTTCAAGGGAAAAGAAGGGAAAATTTCTCAGCTTGAAGTAAAAGCTGTGTTGGAGCAGCCAAATATATAATCTGAGAAGTGATTACCAGCTCTAAAATCACCAGCTGCAGGCCTGATCTTGTTAATATCTTAGCCCCACTCATTGACATAAAATGCTCATTGTTCAATCCATTCACGGGGGACTTTTGCAGAGGCTGTAGGAAACTAGTTCCTCTCTGGGTCAAAACGATCACCTCCATCTACAGCTCTGCAACCCTGTTCTCCCTTTGGGATCTGGCTGTTGAAATGCAAATGGATCTAAACTAGCCATGAATAAATTTAAGCTGGAAAGTAGAAGAAGTTTTGTAATTATCAGAGCTGTAAATATGTGAAATTGTCTCCTTCTAGGAGAAAAGGAGGGGGGAAACCCTGCTAACCAGAGCAAGGATAGTGTTGGTGGTTGTCAGGAGCCAGTATTATAACTTACTGAGTAAATTTCTCCTATGTGCCAGTGGTGGGAAAGATATGTCTTCTTGCACATGTCCACATGGGTTCAGACAGCAATAACAAAGCCCATAATCAACACTCTCAAGGTATTTTATTTCAGGGTAAAAACTCCTGTTTATGTAGGATGTGAAGATTCTGGATTTTTTCCCTATACAAACTTCCATATGGAGTCCATGTTACCAGAGGGGAGAGGGAGTGGCAAGGTGAGGGGAAAGATTGCTTCTGTTTTCATTTTATCTCTCTTTTGTTTATGTTTGCTCTTTTCCCATTACCATCAATGGATATTCTGGTCCTGAATAAATATTTTCAAATTAAAATTCACAGAATCACAGAACTGTCAGGGCTGAAAGGGACCTCAAAGATCATTCAGTAGCAATCCCCCTGCCATGGGCAGGGACACCTCATACTAGATCAAGTTGCTCAGAGCCCCATCCAGCCTGGCCTTAAACACCTCCAGGGATGGGGCTTCCACCACCTCCCTGGGCAACCTATTGCAGTGTCCCACCACCCTCATGATGAAGAACTTCTTCCTAACATCCAATATGAATCTACCCACTTCTAGTTTTGCTCCATTCCTCCTAGTCCTATCACTACCCAACATTCTAAAAAGTCCCTCCCCAGCTTTCTTGTAGGCCTCCTTAAGATACTGGAAGGCTGCACAGTCTCCTCAGAGCCTCCTCTTCTCCAAACTGAACAGCCCTAACTCTCTTAGCCTGTCCTCATAGGAAAAGTGCTCCAGCCCTTTGATCATCCTCATGGCCCTTGTCTAGACACATTCCAGCACATCCATGTCTTTCCTGTAATAGGGGCTCCAGAACTGGATGCAGTACTCAAAGTGAGGTCTCACTAGAGTGGAGTAGAGGGAGAGAATCACCTCCCTTGACCTGCTGGCCATACTCCTCTTGATGCAGCCTAGGATACAATTGGCTCTCTGGATTGCAAGTGCACACTGATGGCTCATGTTGAGCTTCTAATCCAGCAGCACCTTCAAGTCCTTTACTTCAGGGCTGGTNTCGTTTACTTCAGGGCTGGTCTCAAGCCAGTCACTGCCCAGACTGTATTGCTGCTTGGGATTGTCTCAACTCAGATGCAGGACTTTGCACTAGGTCTCATTGAACCTCATGAGTTGGCCTAGGCCCACGTCCAGCCTGTCAGGGTCCCTTTGGATGTGCACCACACAGATTGGTGCTGTTGGCAAACTAGCTGAGGGTGCAGTCAATGCCACTGTCCGTGGTGCTGGTGAAGATGTTAAACAAGACTGTCACTGGCCTCCACTTGGATACGGATCCATTGACAGACACTCACTGGGTGTGGTCATCAAGCCAGTTTTTTATCTACCGATAAAGCACCGATTCAAGGTGCTTTGGTGACATTTGTGGTAGTGCTCTTATTAAAGGCATGAGTCAAGTGCTTTTATACTTACCTGGAAGGGGATAAAACAGGATCAGGAAAGCGATTTTCCCAGGGCAAGGCTCATCCTTTGCAGTCCAGGTGTGCTGACCCCTGTGATTTCCCCATATGCGGGAAACTCAACTGCATTATTTGTGGTAGTGGGAGACTGTGTTCATTCTCTCCCCTACAACATTTTTTTTTTTTTGTCAATGGAGTTAAATCCAGTTGGGGGCCAGTCACTAGCTGTATTCCTCAGGGATCTGTGTTGGGACCACTTCTTTTTAACATCTTTATTGATAACCCTGATTTAGGCATAGAGAGTGTCATCAGTAAGTTTGCAGATGACACTAAGCTAGGTGGCAGTGTTGATTTGAACGAGGGTAGAAAGGTTCTTCAGATGAACTTGGATAGGCTAGATAAATGAGCCAACATTGATGAGTTTCAACAAGGCCAAATGTCAGGTCCTGCACTTGGGTCACAGCAACCTCAAGCAACACTACAGGCTTGGGGCAGTGTGGCTGGAGAGCTGCCTGGAAGAAAGGGATCTGGAGGCTGTAATATACAGGCAGCTGAATATGAGCCAGCAGTGTGCCTGGGCAGCAAAGAAGGGCAATGGCATCCTGGTTTGTATTAAAAATGCTGTGGCCGGTAGGAGCAGGAAGGTGATTTTCCCTTTGTACTCAGCTTTGGTGAGGCCACACCTTGAGTACTGTGTTCAGTTTAGGGTACCACAAGAGACGTGGAGGTGCTGGAGTGGGTCGAGAGTGGGGTAAGGAAGCTGGTGGACAGCCTGGAGAATAAATCTTACGAAGAGCAACTGAGGGACCTGGGGCTGCTTAGTTTGGAAAAGAGGAGACTGAGGGGAGATCTCATTGCTGTCTACAAATACCTGAAGGGGCATTGTAGGGAGCCTGGATCTGGTCTCTTGTCACAAGTAGTTGGAGACAGAACAAGGGGAATTAGGAGAAAATTTTTCATGGAGAGAGTGGTCAGGCACTGAACCGAGCTGCCCAGAGATGTGGTTGAGTCACCAATCCTGGATCTATTTAAGGGTCATTTGGATGTGGTGCTTAGGGCTATGGTTTGAGGTGAATCTTGTAGAGTAAGATTATATGTTTCTGTGATTCTGTGATAAACAAAACAGATATCCCAAGTAAAGAAAAAAACAATTCCTCTTGATGGTTGTAAGAAATACTGCTGTGTTCCTTTGACTATCATTTAAGTCAATCCTTCTTGAATTATATGAATACTTAAAAGAGTTTAAACATGACTATAGAGTCATAGAACGTTCTGAGTTGAAAAGGACCTCAAAGGTTATCTAGTCCAATCCTGCCAGAGCAGAATCACCTAGAGTGAGTCAAACAGAACTCCTCAGCCTCTCTGTCCATCTCCTTCCAGTGTTCTATCATGCTCACAGTGAAAAAAAAAAATTCACATGGGGAAAAAATGTGAACAAGGAACCTCCTATGCTGCAGTTTGCACCTGTTGCTCCTTGTCTTATCATTTGACATCACTGACAAGAGCCTGGCTCCATTCTGCTGACACTCACTCCTCACATATTTTTAAATATTAATGAGGTCATCCCTTAATCTCCTGTTCTCCAAACTAGAGACCCAGCTCTCTCAGCCTTTCCTCATAAGGAAGGTGTTCAACTCCACATCTTTCCTGTGGGCCACCTTTAAGTAGTGAAAGGCCACAATAAGTCTCCATAGAGACTCCTCTTCTTGAGGCTGAACAAACACAACTGTCTCCATCTTTCTTGACAGTTGAAATGCTCAAGCTCCCTGATCATTTTTGTGACCTCCTCTGGACGTGCTCCAACATGTCCACATCTTTCTTGTGTTGAGGCCCCCAGAGCTCAGTACTCTACTACTTAGGCACCATACTGTTAAGAGAAAAGAAACACATACATGTGTACATATTTGTACAAATGTACAAGCGTGCAAATGTATGTCTGTATACATCACAAATCCTGATACACATGAATAAGGACCTGATGGTTTCTGTGAGATTCTGTCTGAGGTCAAAGGAGTAGGTTTGGGCCAAAAATCTGGCCTTATCTAGATTTTCTGGCAACAAAAGTGATGTTGGAAGCTAGAAAATCACAGAGTGATTTGGGCTGGAGGGATTTTTAAAGATTATCTAGTTGAACCCCCTTCCAGCAAACAGGGAGAAAGACATATCTGAATCCTTATGAAAAAAATAATAAAAATTTCCAGTGGCACATTTCATCCTACAATAGCAAAGTGGATTTTTCTTTTAAACAGGTTGCTTTCCTTCCTTCAAGCCCTTCCTCCTCTAAAAGCTGTTGAATTGCCTTTTTTTTTTTTTTTTTGCCTTTCCTTTGCTCATTGCTATAGCAAGAGTGGAATTGATTTTTGGTATTATCCATTTTGTTTGTCACAGATCGTCCTCCACTTCCCTTTGCACGCTGCTGAAATATCACCTACAAATGATTATTCCTAACACCATAGTCAACGCTTAGCCTGGGGCAGGGAATTCTCCTGCAGCAAAAAGTGGTGCCGTAATTGAAGGCAGAAACACCAGTACCTGTAGCCTGAAAATGCTAATAAACTACCAGAGGTCCCAGGAAAGTTAAATATTGGGAGGGATGTCAGAGCTGTGGTGTGATTAGTGGAACTGAACTACAAAGAGCACCTGCCTAAGGCACCAGCACAGGGAGGATCAGTCTCCCTCTGTCAGCCCAACATATCGTCCACCTCCTGGGATGGGGTTTTCACAGTAGCTTACAGGGAGGCAATCAGAGTAACAGGAGCATGCTTGTAGCAACACAGAGCTATATTTTCCACATTTGATTTGGGTATTTAAGACTGGTAGGCTGATGCTAAAAGAATCTGGGTCTTTGCACTGCATAAAAGGACTTACCATAGACTTGACACCAGGATTTCAGTGACATGGTCAGGCAATTGTTCCATTTCCATATCTGCTGTTCAACAAATGCCTGTGTTTTTTGATTATTTAGATCTTACGCCACTCTGATGATTTCCCTGTGTACTTCAGACACACTCAGATATACATATGTACATATATGGACAGAATGGTGATGTATGAAAACACATTCTGAGGTGCTTATGCTGTATTTGTTCCTAGGAAGTAGCTAGTTCAATACCTCTGCAGTTAGAATTTCTGCCACACAAACAAGATTTTCTATACCTATGTTAAGTGCATGTATGTATTTATTGTGTATGTCGAGATCACAGAAGTATAGGGTTGGAAGGGACCTCTGGAGATCTAGTCCAGCCTCTGTGCCAGAGCAGGTTCACCTAGAAGAGGTTCCAAAGAAAGGTGTCCAGGTAGGTTTTGGCTGACTCTAGAGATTGAGACTCCACCACCAGGCAGAGCAGCCTGTTCCAGTGCTCTAACACCCTGAGATTAAAGATGTTCTTCCTTATGTTTAGATGGAACTTCTGGTGTTCACATCTGTGTCCATTATCTCTTATCCTGTCACAGAGCACCACTGAAAAATAGACTGGCCCCATCCTCCCAACATCAATCCTTTAAGCGTTTAGAAGCATTGATAAATTCCCCTCTCAGTCTTTTCTAGGCTAAGATGTCCTGAGTCCCTCAGCCTTTCTTTCTAAGAGAGTTGTCCTAATCCTCTAATAATGTTCATAGCCTTTTGCTGTACCACCTCAAGTGGATCCCTGTCCTTGAATTGAAGAGGCCAGAATTGGACACAACGTTCTAGATGAGGCCTCACCAGAGTAGAAGGAAAGGAGAACCTTCCTCGACCTGCTGGCCACACTCTTCTTGATGAACCCCAGAACACCAGTGGCCTTCTGCAAGGGTACATTGCTGCTTGTGGTCGTTATGCTGTCTACCAGGACTCTCAAGTCTTTTTCACCAGAGATGCTACATGGCAGGTCACCCCTTAGCCTGTACTGGTGCATGGAGTTATTTCTCTCCAGGTGCAGGACTTTATATTTGCTCTAGTTGAATTTCATAAAGTTGCTCTCTGCCAAACTCTTCAGCCTGTCCAGGTCACACTGGATGCCAGCAGAGACTTCGGGTGTGTCAGCTACCTCTCCCCGTTTTGTGTCATCTGCAAACTTATTGAGAGTCATTGACAAATATATTGAACAAAAATGCCCCCTGGGGAACGCCACTAGTTACAGACTTCCAGCTAAACCCTGTGTCACTGTCCACAACCCTTTCAGCTCCATCTTCAGCCATCTTCAATCTCCATCTTCAATCTGCTCTGATGTCCATTCATCTAACCCACACTTCCTAATCTTGCCCATGAGGATGCTGTGGGAGACAGTGTCAAAGCCCTTGTTGAAGTCAAGACAGCCAATGTCCACTGCCCTCCCCTCATCTATCCATCCAATCATGCCCTTGTAGAAGGCTGTCACATTAGTCAGATGTGATTTTCCTTGGTGAAAACATGTTGGCTACTTCTGATAACATTTATTTCCTCCACATGCTTTTAGATGATGCCCAGAACAAAATGTTTCATCATCTTTCCAGGGATGAAGGCGAGGCTGCCTGGCCTGTAGTTTCCTGGGTCTAGTTCCCAGACGCTCCACTTGTACTCCTTGAGAAATGCATGGAGAGTGACGTTCCAGCCACCTCAGCACTTGTGGCTGCATCCCATCAGAATCTATGGAGTTGTGGTTATCCAGTTTATTCTGCTGATCTCTAATTTGATCCTTCTCAAACAAAAGAGACTTTTCCTTCCTCCATAACTTTCCCTTACCTACGAGGACTGAGATTCTTGAAGGCTGCTCTTAGAAGTAACAACTGAAGCAAAAGCATTCAGTAGCTTTGCCTTCTCTATATCATCTGTCACCAGGTCACACACTTCATTCAGCAGATGGCCCACATTTTCCCTAGTGCTCCTTTTCCTGTTGATGTCTTTGAAGAGGCCCTTCTTGTTATTTTTTGTATCCATTGCCAGTCTTAATTCCAAGAAGGCCTTAAATTTCCTTTTGGCATCACTTCATACTTTAGCACTGGTCCTATATTCCTCCTAAGTGGTCAGTCCATTTTTCCACAACCTGTAAATTTTCTTCTTCTACTTGAGATCATAGAATCAGTCAAGGTTGGAAGACACCACAAAGATCATTTACTTCCAACCCCCCTGCCATGCCCAGAGACACCCTACCTTAGATCAGGCTGCCCACAGCCTTATCCAGCCTGGCCTTAAACACATCCAGAGATGTGGCCCCAACCACCTCCCTGGGCAACCTATTCCAGGCTCTCACCTCTCTCATGCTGAAGAACTTCCCCCTCACATCCACTCTGAATCTCCCCACCTCCAGCTTTGCTCCATTCCCCCTAGTCCTGTCACTCCTGATAGCCTAAAAAGTCTCTCCCCAGATTTTTTTGTAGGCCCCCTTCTGATTCCGGAAGGCCACAAAAAGGTCACCTTGGAGCCTCCTCTTCTCCAGACTGAACAGCCCCAACTCTTTCAGTCTGTCTTCATAGGAGAGGTGCTCCAGCCCTCTGATCATCCTCGTGGGCCTTCTCTGGACACACTCCAGCATGTCCACATCCCTCTTGTAACAGTGGCTCCAAAACTGGACGCAGTACTCCAAGTGGGGTCTCAAGAGAGGACAGTAGAGGGGGAGAATCACCTCCCTCAACCTGCTGGCCACACTTTTCCTGATGCAGCCCAGGGTCTGGTTGGCTTTCTGGGCTACAAGTGCACGTGGCTGGCTCATGTTGAGATTCTCGTCCACCAGCACCTCCAAGTCCCTCTCCACAGGGCTACTCTCCAGCCAGTCACTGCCCAGTCTCCATTTGTGCTTGGGATTGCCTCGACCCAGATACAGGACCTTACATGAACCTCATGAGGTTGGCTTGTGCTCACCTCTCCAGCCTGTCCCTCTGGATGGATCCCTTCCCTCCAGTGTGTCTGCTGCACCACACAGCTTGGTGTCATCAGCAAAATTGCTGAGGGTGCACTCAGTGCCTCTGTTAATGTCACCCACAAAGAGGTTGAATAAGACTGGTCCCAGGACTGATCCCTGAGGGACTCTGCTTGTCACTGGCCTCCACCTGGACATGGAGCCATTGACAGCCACTCTTTGGGTGCAGTCATCAAGCCAGTTCTTTATCCATCTGGTGGTCCACCCAGCAAACCCATGTTTCACCAGCTAGAATCCTAGAGTCACTGAATGGTTTAGATTGGAAGGAGCCTTTAAATGTCATCTAGTCCAAGCTCCCTGTCCAGTGAGCATGGACATTTCCAACTTGTCCTTGAATCCTTCCAGGGATGGGGCATCCACAACTTCTCTGGGTAACCTGTAGTGCCTTACCACACTCACAGGAAGTAATTTCTTCCTAATCCCTTATTTAAATCATGCACGAATATAACCCCTAGTCTGTCATGGGTGTAGCCCAGGGGAATCATAGACCTTTGCTGTGCTACACCATTTTGTGTTCAGTATATTACAGGTCATTCAACCCTGTGCAGTCTGGTAGCTTTGTCAAGTGAAGACTGAAAAAAAAACACTCTACATTTTGATAGATAAATGTTCTAATTTTTCCCAAACCTCTTTCTATCCATTCATCATTTATGTGATATTAAGCCCTGGCTGTTTTCTGGCTTTGCATATAGTGCTTGTACTATACGTACACACATGCATACTGGGTATACGCACACAAAGTATCTCTATATGTATGAACACAGGTGCCAATATATGATACACACATGCAAACTGTGGTTTTAAACTTAAGGAGGGCAAAGGGTAGTGGTTTGAAACTAAGAGAGGGGAGATTTAGACTAGACAGAAGGAAGGATTTTTTTTCAATGAGGGTACAGATTGCCCAGAGAGGTGGTAGATGCGCCATGCCAATCAGAGTGGATGGGGCTCTGAGGAAACTGGTGTAGCTCACTGCAGTGGGGTTGGACTAGATGTTTTTAATGGTCCTTTCCTTCCAACCTGTATGATACATACATGCACGTACATACCTATACATGACTGGAAATAAGAAATACATCCTTCCTAGCATTGCTTTCGCTTTCTTATTTAAACAACCTGCAAAATAAGTCACAGCTGATTATGGTACAAAGGTTCAGCCCTGGAGACAGTCCCACACCAGCCAGACTGTGCCATACTGTCATAACCATTTGTAGCTGAGGACATTTCTCTTCAATCACTGCTAACCAGGGGTGAGATTTCCCTTCCCCATGAATAGGTGGTCTGTCAGACCAATCACATTTGTAGAGGCATTTTGGTCATATCTGGGTTTCAAGGTCTAGTCCCTGGATTTAGCAATGGTTGCTGTATGACTGTAATGGTGGTGTAAGGAATCATTATGAGAATGACAGGGCAAGGGTGAAGGACAGGTACATTAATTGTGATTTCTATACATGGCTCTCTAGCAATTAAACCCACTTTTTCCCCTGAGAAAGACTAAGGTCATTTTATGTTATTTTACTACCCTTTATTTTCTTGCTTGCTTGATTTCTTTCTTTCCTTTAACAGAGTATCTGCAATCATTGCCTTGCATCATTATCATTATCTCTTATTATGATCTTTAGTTACGATGTTGAAGATGAGAAAAATGAGCTCAGTTTTCTGGCATCCTACCACATATTGATTTTAACAGCAGCTGCCACAAGGCCCTCACATATGATGGATTGCTGTTATACTGATGCAAAAAATACCCACATGAATAAAAATATTTACCAAAGAGAATAACCAGTGACTGCATAACTGCATTTAGGACACATTACCATATTGACCAACAGCCCAGGTGAGCTCAGAGTGATCTTAGCACATAATAATATACTTCAGGATAAATGTTATGAGATTGCATTAAAGATCCTGTTTCAGGTATTTGTGCTGATACGTATCTCTTGGCTTCTTGGGGACTTCCTTAAGCCTGAAAAATGAAATATTCTGGTCCAGTCTTGACTGTTTTGAACACAGAGCAAATGACCACACTGTCCTGAAGGAAAAGTGAAAAAAAATCCTTCAGGGCCGTCAACATCATACACAATCAACTTGGGCTGCACTACTTTGCCCCATCCTGAAGGCACCAACTGTGGAATACTATGGACAGCAGAACAGGTTGGCATTCACAGGAGAACATCAGAGCTTCAAATGCATGCAATATGGTTTCTTTATGAGCCCTTTCTCAGAGGTTTCAACTCCACAAGCAAAGGAGCCTACTCATTTCTTTGCAGTCTCATTTAAGTAAGTCATGGACTCACATGTTCATAGTGGCAACCCAGACATTCCCATATGAATCAAGGTCCTCAGACCCTTGTAAGAACTAGTGTCCTGCAGATCTTCTGGGTTGGACATTTAAGCTTTTTATGAATGCTCTGCAGATGCACCCTTCCTGGAAGTGCTCAAGGTCAGGTTGGGCAGAGTTCTGAGCTTGCCACAGGGCAGTTGAAACTAGATGGTCTGTAAGGTCCTCTTCATCCCAAATCATTCTATGACCTGATTTGAGAATGCCTTTGAATGAGTACTTGGAAAAGCCCAGAATCTGGCAGCAGTGGGGTTTTCTGCAAGTCTGTCCTATGAGAAACATCTCTTGGTTTCATCTCATCAGCATGTAGCTCCCAAGTATGCACACTCAGAGGCCAGATTAAGAGGATGAGAACAGCAGGAGCTTTTAATTTAATTTTTTTGCACCAAAGCAATTAACTGCAGATCTCTGTATTCAAGCTTTGCATTGGAAAAAAAAAATGAAAAAAAGAAAGTCAGTATCATAGAATATTTTATTGCAGGTTATGTTTCCTGTTCTATGCTGGAGGCAACCTCAGCCAGTTCTCTCTGAGCTGTATCTTCTCATCTTTGAAAGATATTTTCTGTTCCTTACAGGAAGGTTTTGGACATATTCCTGCTTTCATTTCTTGTTTCCATCCATCTGCACCAGCCTGGCAACCAAAGTACACATATAAAGATGTCTTAATCTTAAATATAATTAGATATAATACCTCACGCAGCGCTGTATGATTAGTAAAATATATGATCATTAGTTATTAGATTAATGTGTCTACTTGTGTAACTGAAAGCCATTTGCAGCCAGAAATGAAATAGCTCAATTTGCTGTAATTGACTTATCTCCCATAGAGATTAGTACACTTGCTGCTGGAGAAGAAGGTTTCTTCAAATGCTAAAAGCAGCTGTATGGAGAGCGCTGGATCCTGTTTTCTTTGGAAAGCCCCTACTTCGCTGGGGGCAGATATATCTGAGGCAAGGTCTGGAGATCAGCAGTCATAATTATGACGGCTGAAATCAGAACTTCTAGCTTAGAAGCAGACAATACGTGCCAACACCATTTTCAGTAACCTACTGATTCTGAATCAGGGATGCCTTCGGGTGACCCCAGATCTGGCCACCTTTTACTCCCCCTCCACACTGCGCACCTTCGTGTGGGGCAAACCAAGAGCAATCTCACAGACACCATCTATGAGCTCGTGAAAATCAAGCAGCAATGGTTGGGTCCTCGTACTCCGCAGCAAAGGGCTCCTTAATGACAGCTAAATTGGTGGCAGCCTCAGCGCGGGAACAAGGCTCGGTGAGGCTGGGCAGAGTATCTGCAATGCGGGTCTCTGGTGCGTGCTCTCACCGGCACAGGGAGCTCCTCCTAGGGGTGCCGGCAAGATGGCAAGATGGGCGAACACACATNATAGGTTTTCTTATGGTTTTCTTAATTTATTTTTTTTTAGCCACAGCAACTAAGTGAACCGTTCAAATTGAAACACTGAAATGAACCAAGCTGAACAATAAACTAAAACATGCCTAGAGCAAGTTGAGCAATAAACAGGTTTTTAATTTTTTTTTTCCCCCTTCCATCTCGGTGGTGTCTGCCTCTGATAGATGATGTGACAAAGGAAGAATCCTCAATAAATTCTATATTCTGAATACTAAATCAGCAAGCAAGAGCAGACATGTGAGATGCCATCCCTGCTCACAGTAGTTTTACCGCTGCAATTCCATGATGCTAATGCCCCATGGGGCTGGAATGGAAGTGCAACCAGATGGAGGGAGATGCACCAGATCTGTCCATCTACACATGATGGTTTTATCCAACCTATAGCCAGCTTGAGTCCATAGCCCAGGTGTGACACAGACTTTTTCCCACCGTATCTTGGCTGAAGTCTCAAAGGGAAAATATTATTCATAGATTTTAAGGCCAGGAGGGGATATTTTGCTCTACTCTGACCTCCATTACAATGCAGGCCAGGGAATTTCATAGAGTGATTCCTGCAGCAGGAACAAAGCAGAGTGATTGACTACTGTATTATTTCATCTCATGCAAGATGTAAAAAGATGATGCTTTCTACTAAGGGATGCCACAGAGAAGGAGGACCTGTGAGACAGGTACAGAATGAAATGAAAGCCCTGAGCTAAAATTCTACTGAGGCGATCTATGTGAACTTAATGTTGTATGGTCTTTCTCACCTTTTCAGGTAGCTGAGTGCTGTAAAATGTTTGCCCTTGCAAAAAAAACTATATAGTTTGGGAGACAAAATAAATAGCTTTTTTAAAAGTGTTGTCATAGTCTTTGCCTCAAAAGGACCTAAACCTGAAATAATCCAGCAAGGGATATGATACAATGTAAAGCAAAATGCTGGTAGTCACACAGTGTGCAATGAGCCCTGGGACAGTCTGAGGTTTGGGACCTCAATTTGCAGCCTGCTTTGAAGAAAGTTGAGATTTGTTTTCTTTGTGCAGCACCTTTTTTATACTCTGACTGTCTCATCTGAGGCAAAATGCAACAGCTTTTCCATCCTGGATGTTGTACAGCCTCTTTGGAAGATGCCATGCATTTCTGCACAAGTTACATTCCAATCTTTGCTGCAGAGTGTTAGAGCAGACTTGTTTTTCACTACAGTTCAGCCTACCTGTGCCTATTTGTTTTCCAAGTCGTTCCCCACCAAACCTGTTGGTATTACAAAGTTTTCACCTTCAACCAGAGAAACTCTTTGGCTTTGCTGGAGCAGCCTAGCTGGAGTCTCATTCTGAATTATTTTCCTTTCACTCAACTTGCAGCTCAGCTTGAAGCTGACACAGGCAAATGTACATGAACACAGCCCAGATTTGCAATCGAATCCATCAAGCTGTGCATGGCCCTGCTGAATTACCCACGGCAGAGATGAGCTCAAGCTTAATAATTCAGGCATTCAGCTTCTAACCCACACTTCATCATGGTGCTGGTCTGATCAGGCCTGAGGCTCTCATTTAACTCATGAAAAGTGAAACGCTCTGAAGTTGAGAGGCGAGTTTTTGTCTAAACTCAGTCTGTAGATCCAAATTAATCTTTGCAATCTGTCCACACGAGTAAAACAGAATGACTTGGTTAAGCATCACCAGGGAGTTGATGTAGAGCCCTTAAGTTGGCTTAACATGGTTCATCGGAGGAAAATAAGTTCAGCCCAGATTGCAGACTGATGGATACATTTATAAAACCCAGAGTGACAGCAAAGTATTTGAGCCTGTCTCCTTCAGGAATATTCACTCAGGCTTGCACATATTGTCTTGGTGTGATTAAAATGCATGTGCAGACAATTATAAACTCAACTAGGCACCTTTGTAAACATGACAAACAAGCTGTAACACCAAATGCAAACTACCTGTAGATCCTTTCAAGGAGGAAAAGATGACCTGTCAGGTCATTTTCTGAGGATAACCCAGGCATTATCAGATTTATCTTCTTTTCCTCCTCTCTCCATTTCTCACAGCAAAATGCAATTCACCAGTTTTTATTTTTTACTTATTCTTCTCCAAATAATTTTCCCTTATTATTTTTGTCACATTGATGTGAAAAAAAAAAATAAGTGCAGTGATCTCCCCTTATTTGACCATCACCACAAAGCACAAAAGAATGGCCCATGAATCAACACTTGGAAAGTGTTGCAAAACCTGGGGCACAGCAAAGTGTCCCAAAAGTCCTGTGTCATCTGACCTTTCTCTTTTAGGGGTGATACACCCACAAAAGGACTCAGAACTGTCTCTGAAAATTAAACTACCATATCCACAGTTTATGAAATGAAAAACAGTTCTTCTATGCCTGGAAAAGGCTAAAAGGAGGAGTTTAAGTCAGATATTAGGGGAGGAAAAAAAAAATCACCAAAAGGATTTTCAGGCATTGAAACAAGCTGCCCAGGGAAATGGTAAGGTCACCATCCCTGGAGGTATTTAACTGATGTGGGGTACAAAGTTAAGGGACATGGTTTAGTGATGGACTTGGCAGTGCTGGGTTAATAGTAGGACCAGATGAGCTTAAAGGTCTTTTCCAACCTAAATGATTCTATGAGATGCCCTATAATACATTGTCTAGGCTAGTACTGTCTAGCAGCTGCCAGTGAAAATAAGGCACCAAATTAAACAAGACAAACAAGTCATGTGAGGCAAACAGTGTTTCCAGCCCTATTTTAGGCTTGGGGCCTGAGAAAGTGGCAGTGCCATGAAATGCAGCACAGGGAGCTGTGCCCAGATGTTCCTCATACTCCTCCTTCTCTCTCCAGCCTAAAGCTACTTGAAAGAAAAGCCACTTTTCATTTTCCTTTGGACAAGCAGGTGGTTCAGCAAAACTGAGACAACAGAAAGAAAAGAGGTTTTAAAGCATGGCTTTTGGCAGGGGGTTGCTGCTATAAAATACCCTCTTGTTACCATGGTGGCTTTTTCTTCCTCAGAGCTGATCTCACTGGTTCAGTAAAAGTAA
>VWZI01004171.1:26546-43655 GCA_013396835.1 Psilopogon haemacephalus
CTAGTGGGAGGTGTCCCTGCCTATGGCGGGGGGGTGGAACTGGATGATCTTTGAGGTCTCTTCCAACCTGGACCATTCTATGATTCTATGATTCTATGAAATGAGATTTAGAGGTACTCTAAAATTTTCCAAGATCATTAAGCATGATCTGTCCATCTTGACGTCATCTCTCTCCACCCTTTCTGGAGGCATTTGCTAGCTCAGTTTGCCAAACTTTTTGAAATAGTCCACCTCAGATCACAGCTTTGGAAAGAGGCAAGTCAGTTCTGTTCTAGAAGCTGCTAAGCAATGTTCATCTCAATTGTTCTGGCCAGTTGAACATATGTTACTCAGCCACAGCCTCAGCCTTGGGCACCTGAAGTGGATCACACACCACCAAGAGGTTTCAGATGGTGGCAGGAGCATTGCTGTAAAAAAAAAAAAAACAATCCAAGCAAACATCTGCAGTGAGAAGGTCAAATCAAAGACAAACTGTGCAGCCTCTTTTTAGTGGTGAAAACAGAATCATGAAATGGTTTGGCTGGAAGACACCTTTGAGCTATCTAGTTCAACCTCCCTACGGTGAGCAAGGACATATTTAAATAGATCAGGTTGCTCAGAACCCTGTCCAGTCTGACCTGGAATGTTGTCAGGTACGGGGCACCTACCACCTCACTGGGCAACCTGTGCCAGTGTTTCACCACTTTAAGTGTAAAACATTTCTTCCTTATGAACAAGGAAGGTGACTTAAGATGCAGACCACATTGTCAAGGCACAAAATAAAGCACATTCTACAGGAAACAAAATAACGGGCAGTTACCTGCCCTATCAATCTTTCCTTGAGCAGAAGGGTAGAAGCTGACACCACAGGTGACAAGTCTGGATGTTGGTCCCTTGTTCAAGTATATTCTTTCTGAAAAAGACATGAGGCTTTACAATCCCACTTTGCCACCAGGCTCTGCTGACCTGCATATCCACAAAGTCGACATCATCTCATCAACCTCTTCTCTGCTTCAGATAGATGCCCTCCATCTCCTAACCTGAACCATATGTGCCGTTAGTTACCAGTTGATGATTGTGGTGCTAATTAAAACATACTAAGAGACACACTATAAACATGCACAGCACATGAAGGAAATTAGCCAAGTGAGCTTGTCTCTTTCATTGTGCTTTTATTATGATGCTCCTTGGATGATGTTTTTAAATGAATTTTGAATAGTTTTCTTAATTTGTTTTATTCTCCTTTGTGGTAACAAAACTGCCAGAGCCCCACAGGAATGATTCAGAGAAGTGCAATATTATTGGAACATGTCTCCTGCTTTTCTTACTGCTTAGTTATAATTAAGCTTTATTGAGGTGTAAAATGAATAACTTTTTTTTGTTTGGTTGGTTTATTTTGGGGTTTTTTTTGTTTATTGGTCCAGGTGCAAATCCACAGATACTTTGGAAAACTTCCTTTTCCGTGACCTCACAGAAACACTTCTGGTTTCTACCAACTCCCATTGATTTCTACTAAGGCACCATCCTGCTCAGTCATATACCCCAGTGGGACGTCTCTTCAGAGCCACTTACCGTTCCTTGTGGTACACAAATGAATGGAGAGAGTACTGCTGGTGCTCTGCATGCAAGTGAGCACAAACATTAGCTGCAGCTGGTCCTCATAGCACAAAGAGCTGGCTACCAAACCTCACCTTTCCCTACTCTTGGAGGGAATTAAGACTCTACTCTAAAAAACGAAGTAGGAAGTGATGCCTTGCCTATTTGCACCTGTGGAGGACTATCTATCACAGAGAATTGTAATCAGACAATATTCTGTTATCAGACTGCTGAGTTGTGGGGGGGAGGAGAGACAGGGAAAGGAAAACACAGAAAAATGTAGCAGATCTACCCAGAGCTAAAAAAAAACCTTCATATCTTCATAGATCCCAGTTTAGCCCATTTTTAGATGTTAGTGGGAAGAGTTGCGGTCGTACCTCCAACACCATTTTTAGTGTTTTAGTGCATCATTGGTTCAGGCTTTGCCTTCCCTCACTTGGACTTTGATAGAGTTTTGAGTCCACCATTCACAAACATAGCTGCTTTCATTATTGTTGAGGGTTTTTCTGTTTGAACATTTTTTTCAGGAAGATTTCCTTGATGAGTGAGTAGAGCATATCCATGCCTTCAAATGGATTTCCCAGCTTGTGGCACAATTCAAAGCTAAATTCTGCAGTGGTCAACAGGCCTTCTGCTCAATCTGGGATTTTAGCACTTACAGCATCCATTCTAGCACTGTGCTACTCCCCGGAACATGGCACAAATGGATTACAGTGCATTATGTCCCTCATTACTGCTTAAATATTTATCAGAACATTATGTGTTTAGTGGCTAGGGCGAGAGAGACAATCCTGCATTTGCCATGCAAAAGGGTTAATTACTGCTTGGGTAAATCTCTGTGACTTAGAAAAAAAATGATAAAACAGATACAGAGATTAACAGGAGAATGTGTTATTTACAGCTAAATAAACATTCAGATGCATAGTCCTGATTTAGGATTTGTCCAAATGAAAAACTCTTTAAGTCAGTATTTTATATCTATGGTCTATGTTTAAACAGCAGCAAAACAGGAAACAAACTAGCAGAGCTGATTGCTCATATGAGTTAGCTTCCTAGCCTGGATCTGGTCTCCTTGGCAACTTCCGGGGCAGTTTGTAAAGAGTGGATTCACTCTGGCCACAAGTGGAGGCCAGATGACCACTCTATCTTCACTTTGTCCTGCTGTCAGTGGATCTTCCTCCACCTTATCAACATTGTGGGTGTCTAGTTCAAACCACTAAGATGTTTCCATTGGGGTCTATCATACCTACGCTATCTGGCAGTGCTGAATACCCACACAGCTACATATGCTAGTAGAAAGCCACTGTCTAACATGAAGAAAATGAGAATCTGTTTGCACTTCAGGAGGAAATTATACCCTGATGCTAACCTGGAGTCCACTACCATCACTTCTGTCATCCATGTTACACACATGTAACGTGCACATCACTAATAACAGGCTTATTTATAATTTAAAATGTTGCTTAGGTTTGGGTTCCTCAGCAGACAAAAGACACCAGAAAACCCAATAGTTCGTGGAATTCAGCCAATGTTTGTCTCATAAAATAAGTTCTTAAGGTAACTTATACTGGCACTGTGAAATATTGTTCATTATAACAGAGCAGCTGAGATAATGTTGTTTTCTAATTTCCCTTTCTCAGTCAGAAATTAAATAAAAAGTCATGTCTAAATTACAATACTGGATTGAACGCAGACAAGGACCCCATGCGGGGAGCTTATGATATATCCTTCCCACGTTTTATAGCCATTAAAAAAGATTATAGGATTTTTTTTCCCTTTTCTTTTAGGCCATTTACATTTGTTCTGAACTCTCACTGTGTTTTATTTGAAGCTCTTAAAAGTGCCAATGTACATAATAAGTCAATCAAGAAGTTAAATTAAGAAAAAAAAACAAAAACATATTGACTTGTCTATACCAAGCACGCACTTGGAAATCTGAACTCCACCACCTAATGACTTACTGACTTTGCAATAAATATTACTGAGCAGGGGTGGCTGGGTTGTTCAGCACAGGAAAGAACATTTATAATCCAATTAAGAGGTCTTCTAATATATCTTAGCACAGCCCCAATAAGATGGTGTGTGAGATTTTTCCCCACCAGTGAAGCCATTAACATCTGCAGAAACACTCTGTGGGAGCTAGACGGCTTCTAACAAACATTTCCATCTTCAAGAAACCTGTCCTTGTGGATATTAGTTTCTGTAATTCCTGGCTTGCCCTGCCTATGTAGTGATCACAGAGCAATTCACCACATTGCCACATGCCTCCTCTCTGCCACTAACACATCTGTCACTCCTCATCTACCATCTAACCTACTGCAAACCCCAACCTTCTCCGGTACAGGGCTAACCCCTACCAGTTTAGTCTGCATGGTTTTCCAACTATTTTTCTCATCCATCTACTAGCCACCTACCATCCTGTGCCAAATATTTCCCTGCCTCACTACTCTCCTCTTCTGCTGACTGTCGTACAAAGGAGGTTGTTGCAAGGTGACCATCAATCTGTTCTCACAAATAAAAAGCATTACAACAAGAAGAAACGGCCTCAAGTTGCACCAGAGGAAGTTTAGTCTGACTATTAGGATACAGAAAGAGTATTATTCTCTATGACTATTATTCACAGAAAGGGTGAAGCTGCCTGGGATTGTGGTANAGAACACAGCTTAATGGTGACCCAGCAGTGTTGAATGAACAGTTGGACTAGATGATCTTATAGTCTCTTCCAATTAAAGTGATTTACAATTTTATGATGCTATCACATTCTGGAACTTTTTCTCTCAGATGCAATGGGTTAGTCAAGGCCATCTTCTTCTATCATCACTGTCTTCAGTCTGTAAGATTTTGGACACTGCAGAAATTGCTTCTTCCTTTTTAAGTATGCAGATTTGCTCTTTTCCTGCAGCTTTTCAAAGCCAAACCTCTTCTCCCACTGTCAGTTTCAAGAGCATTTCATTTATCCTTCACTCCAGCAGCCCACCTTAGAGCTGGTGGCGTTAACAGACCTAGAATCATGCTCCACATAAGACTTTATTAGCCGCATGTGGAGATTTATCTCACCTTCATACCTGAATGCTATCTCAGACCAAACCAGCTGGGGTCTTGAAGGCAGCAAGGAGGGAACACCAGAAGCAGATTTACCTATCCAAATGAATCACCCTTCTTAAAAATAAATTACCTTTCCTCAGGAATTATCTCTTTCTTCCTGCTGATTAAGAAGACATCCAAAGCTGCCAGACTGATTTTGTCTGTCTACCTTTAGAAATGTGGGCACCTGGATTAAGTTTTCCAATGTCACTTTATGATGCTCTGCTACTGGAAGTGTGACTTCTTAGGTAGACTGTATGGCATCACAACTACATAAAGTCCTTAAGTTATTTTAAAGTCAGATCTATGGAGAAATCCTGCCTAGGTCATTACATTGGTCCTTTACTGACAGATCACATCAGAAACCTGATGCTTTCACTGAAAATTACTACCTTTTTTCTTCTCTTAGTTTGCCTATCCTTGTGAAACTACTGCCATGTTTTGCTCCAAAAGTGGCTACATTGCAGTGGAAGTTGAAGTGTTCTTGTGTATGGATTCCTGGACCTTGTTCAGTAAACATAAAACTTTAATGTTGGACTTGGATTGCTACAAATGGAGGGTGCTGTGTTACCCTAAAGCAGTTTCTGGAAACATAAGCCCACTCTACCCCTCAGGGCTCAATTAATTAAGGAACGTTAAATACAGTATAAGGTCCTCAGCCCAGCAGCACAAACACCTGTGCTTCGTTGTGTAACTTGCACCGCTCCTAATAGCTACAGAAACATCTAAGGCCTCATCCAAAACCTATTAAAGTTCATACAAAGGTTGCCATTTACTTCAGTGTGGCTTGGATCAGACAATGAGGTAACATCGTGAGGATAATCAACCTGGAAAGTAAATCACAACTAATTTGCAACTGGGAAGCTTGGAACAAGTCAGTCAGTTGATCTCCAAGCCCTAGACATAGAATGTCTTGGTATAGCATGAACAAAAAGGACTTAATGATGAAACTGTTGTAAGGCTGCACTCCAGAGATGTTTTTTTCTTATCTCTCTCTGAAACATGTTGGTCCCTAGCTCCAATGCGGTTTAGTTTTGTTATTCTAAGCAGGAGATGCTTCACTCCGCAAAGGAGGTTTTTATGCTAATCCTTTGTAAACACACAGATTTTCAGTTGCCTAATTCTCCTGTCAGCCAGTTTCATTACACAGCAGCAGTGGGAAAAATTAAGTAACCTCATTTTAAAAGATGTCCAGACCAGCCAACAAGTTATCCAGACATCTCAGTAAAACCTGCTGCATGTGCTTGAGTAAAAAGGAACAATTAGGATGGTATAAAAAGTGAGATCAATTCACTTTCTCTAGACTAGTCTCCCAGAGTGCTAACCTGTGACGATAAAACACGGTGGACTACAAGCAAATACTTAGTCCAGGTAATTCCTGGAGTTTTATCCTTTAGCTCTTGTTTGTCACTAAATGAAAGCTATGATACCTGCAAAAGTTACAGTTCACACTGTTCTCAAGGAAATTCTGTATATCAAAGAACTAAACATGCAAGCACGTGAAGCTGGAGTCAGCTTTAGTTGAAGGCACTCATATTAAGGTACCTGTGTGTCTACATTACAGCTAGGTACTCAGTCCTCCATCACAGCCCACAAGACCAGATGGGGAGCAATTCAGCTTACCCAGCAGCAAACCTCTCCAATGCCTATCCCAATACAGGCTCAAAAGATTGTACTGACCAGAATGAGCATACAGACACCAAGGTAGTACATATATAACAGTCTTTATCTGAGCACAGTCTCTCCTCTTCTGCATCCTATATGATGCTTGACCGGTAGAAAGCCAGGTGAACTTTAAGACACCAATATATTTCAAACTGAATATGGGTCTCATTAAACAGCTGCTATATTTTTCATCAGCCCATAGACAGATTATTTGCTGGATAGGGCATTTGGCTTTGCACCACCTGTCTCACCTGCAGTTACACAGCAGCTTCTAACTGCAGCCAGGGACCTGGCTAAGAGGTACCTGTTCTGTAGAAACAAGAAGAAATGCCTGTTCTTAATAGATTTATTAAGATAAAGGTAATAAGTGTATTGCAATTGTCAACTTCAATTAATCTTCTTGCTATTATCTCCAAGACTAATGTCTGTACCTGGCTCGAGAAATAAAGTAAAATAATTTTCATGCATTGTTATCCTGGTATTCACATAACATACTTATATAACACTGCAATCAGAGGGTAAAAATATCTGATAATCTCTGTCAGCCTTAAGAAGAAATGTCAAATATGGACTTTTTCTCCCTCATAGAAGGTCTTTGGAAATAAAAGGATAGACATGGGAGTTATAATTCAGTTGAGCTATTTCTCTAGTCTGTGATTGGAATACATCCTAACTTCTGAGGGAAATTGCATTACTTCTCCAAGATAGCAGCTTCAAGATACAGATCCCTATTGCTCCCCAGTGGCACAAACTTAAGAAGTCAAAATAGGAGCTAAAAGAGGAAGCAAATGTCCTAGACACACAGTGAAATGAAGCAATGCGGGGTAGGAGGCTGTGGAAAACGTTTAGCTCTGTGACCTTCCATCTCATTTATTTCAGTCCTACAAAATTAACTCTGCTCCTACTGAACTGAACCAGAGCTTAAATGAAGGGAACATTTCTCACAATCTGTTTCAGTCACCTATCATTTCCAGCTTGTGGTCTGATAATAGAGATGAAAGAGATGAAGTCTCTGGAGAGATTCCATCTGGCATCAAAGTGGTCACCTGAGGAGCAGGTCACATCTTCAGGGAATACAACCACTTGCCAGAAGGAGACTTCCTTAGTTCTTTACTCATTGCAGAATACTACACTTTTTTGACATTGTTATGTTGGTAAAATAAATCCTTCATCCAACAGCACAGAAACTGTTCTAATAGACCTGTGCATCTGAGTGTAAAGGGAAGGATCATATACAATCCCAGCAAATGCTGGAAAAATCGGAGTCCAGTTGGGACACTTTCCTGGAGCTGGTTCATTACACATCCCTGCAGGAGGTTAGCCTGAAAAGGGGAGAATCCAACCTCTCTATCCCCATTCTCTTCTGCACTTTGCCTTTCTTCCTCCCTGCCAACCCTCCCTTCCTCAACTATTTTTTCATATCTTTCTCTATGCATCATATTGATAAGTACCATAAAAATCCATGTGCTGAAATCTGGCAGTTGTTATGTGGGAATGAGATCACTGTGAAACTAGCTTGGGCTTCTCCAGCTTTGTACATACAATTGTGCATGTGAACTCACTGCTAGCACCTGGAATTTGCTTGGATACACAGAAAAATACTTCCGAAGTTCAATAAATAGGAGACTCAAAATATTTCTAGTTGGCATTCTAGAATGGATATGCATTCAGAAAGAACTGCAAAAAAAAAACAAGAGGTGTCCATTTTAAGGGCAAAATCTGAATTCTCTAATACAACACTTAAATAGCTAATACTGAAAAAAAATATTTCTGCTGTCTATGTTCTTCTACAGGAAGAAATTGATCCCTCCTAGAGACAGAAGTGTCCACGACTGCAGGCAATCTCTGTTGGCAGAACATTTGTATCATAGCAAAAGCACCAGCCTGTAAAAAGCTACGATTCCTTATCAACCACCTCTCTTCTGTGTACACACGGGTGATAAGAAGTGTACAATGAAGACCTCAAGATCCTGTTACCTGTGTGTGTATCTGATATGGTCCATCACCAAGAAAATTTTCAGCAGTTAAATATTCATTTCAACCTGGCAAGCTACCGAGACCCAAGCAACCAAAACAGAGATGTTTGTTTCTTTACAGTGTGTTCCAATATATCTTTTAATTTTAGTGCCTTAAATTTCTCTGTGTGTCAAACCCAGCCTTGCTTTTGCACGTTGATTATTGTTTGCTCAGGTTGCTCAGCCTCTTCTATATGGGAGCCATCTGCTGTTTATAAAGCTCTCTTACAATCGAGTTTCCTGTGAAATACAACAGCTTTATTGGTCTTTCTGCTGTTTTTCAGGGGCCACTTCTGGTTTTGATCATTTAGTTTTGTTTCTAGGGTTTTGTTTGTTTGTTTGTTTTACATTTTAAATAAAGTCATCCATTTTCCCTTGGGCAGTTAGAATCACTTCAGCTGGAGGGAATACAAAAAATCTTCATAATGACAGAGTTTGTCATCATTCTCCTTAAAGCAGGAATATCCTGGTACCTATTTTAAATAGACACAGTGATTTAGCCAGACTGAAGAGACACAAAGAATATCACAGTTAGAATTTCTTTTTCTGTCAGGGAAGACACTGAATAAAAGGGAAGAAAATCAGTCGAAAGTTAATCTTGATTAATTAAAATGTTTCATTAGGAACTGAGGAAAAATTCTGAGGTAAGGTGAAAAGTTTTTGTCTTAAGTTTTATAAACTTTATAGAATGTTTTCAGAGAAGGTTTCTGCGCTGGTACATTTTACCCAAGTAAAATCTTTTCCTGTGATTTTTTTTTTTTTTTCTGAAATTAGTCCTAGTGAAAACTAATGTGTGTCAGGTATCAACATTAGGAAATATCTTCCAGCTACCTGCTTAAAGAGGGAGAAACAAACCTCATTTCCTTCTTAGCACTCAGGTAAGAAGGACAAGGTAAGAAGCTCCTTTCTCCAGAAGACATCAAACAATTTAATAACATGTATATTTATTCTAAATGTTTCCAAAAGTACAGATGCCTGGATATGTATGTATGTATAAAATATAGCAGAGCTATCTGCAGCAATATTTAACCAGTTTGCTTTGATTTTTCAGCTAGAAACACCACCCTTGTCTTATCAAGCTTAAATCTGTCATAGATGTCAGATATTGCCTTCTTAAATGGACTCAACTATATTACAGGCTTCTGCGGTAATGCTGGACTGAAGTGTATCTCCATTTTATGTTCTTAAATATTCATAAGAAGCTTTGCAACATTAATATCTTAGAAGGCTTACAAGAACACTTAAATAATGTGTCTTACCTCCCTTCGCCCCTCCCAGAACATCCCAGTCTTTTCCAATTTGTGTAATGCATTGAGCCATTTTAATAATTGTTTGGGGATTTATTCCATGGTTCTGCAGTTTGCTTGTAGCCGGTGTAATTATGATTTCCACTGGTCTTAGCGTGTTCTAATCCTGCTTGTTTTACCAGCAGAGGAGACAAGACTCGAGAGCATAAGCATGAGGCGAGGGGTTTGCCCTGGAACTGTGCTCTGCGAGCCCCCCACTGTCATGTCTGCCTGAGAAAGAAAAACAAAAATTGTAACATTCCTGCAAATGTGGTATTATTTTTAATGTGAGACAGGTGATGAAAATTAGCTTTTCTGTGACTTGTAAGCAAAGTTATAGATTGTGGAAGTTTAGCCATATTCACACAAAATACTCTTTTATTTAGACCTTATTTAATGTAGCGGCTTTAAAGGTGTTTTGGTTTTTTTTTTTATCAAGTCTTTGTGGAGAATGCCTATGCCTGCATGCTCGTGTGTGTCTGCAGATTGTCTGATGCATGTGGAAGTCACAACCTCGTAACAAATCCTGTATTGGGGCAGATCTGTGTGGACTAAAGTTTGCTTTGAGCATTGGCATTAACAGAACTTTTTTCCAATTATGTTACTGAATTCTCAGTTGTGGAGAAAGCAGACATGTGAAGTTTCCTGTATGTGCTTCTAGGAAAACATTCATCCTATGGGAGAAATATTTAAGCTACTCTTTTTAATGGGTTCTACCCTGTTTTCCTGATGATCTTGGAGGTCTTTTGCGTAACAAAAACCCAAATTCCACGAATTCTGGATTTTACACATGTACGTTTCCTATACCATACAAGACAAACTTTCCTCTGAGCTTTCAAAATTAAGCACATGAGAGCTATTCACTCAACACATCATGGCCTGAGTTTGCCAGGACAAGCTTATAGGATGCAAAGTCCCACTCTGCTTCTGTGTGCTGATGCTACCAATCATCTGCTTCCTGCCAAGGGGCAATATTTCAATGAAAAGCAATACAGAAAATACGTTCATCACAATTTTTATCATCATGCTGGTGTTTCAGGGAGCCCTCTCTCATTCACCAGCTAAGAGGAACAAATAACCTCAGCAAACTGATGCACATAAATGTGCCTCTTTCTCTTATCTCTGCTTCTTGGTGGTGTTTAGATAAATGTAACTCAAGGCTACCATTCACAATTCAGCTTTTTGACTTGCTTATCCAGACTAGCATGAAAATACATGCAAAGTCCCATGTCTGCAATAGGATAGTGCAGATTTATGAGGATCAGAGGGATGGATTGAGGGGACAGCTTGGAAGTAGTGAAAGTTTGGCTTGGAAAGTATTGGAGACAAGCTGAGCAGTAAAGTTGGTCATTCTCTACTTTCAGTCGTTTCTTCTGATCTTTATTCATCTCTGCTCAGTGTGTGGTTCACATTAGCATAACAAGAAGTTTGCCAGATAAGAGCTAGAATCAGAGGGTGCTGAAAAGCCTGAAATGAACGTCACAGCAGGGAAGCCCAGGATCACACATACACTATCCCCAGGGATACCTTGGAAATGTTGTGGGTGCCCTGTGAAATAAGCAGAACTCATCTTCCTTTAGGACCCTATGGACACTAAAAGCACTTTGAACAGGACATGTTTATGCATTGTCAATCACAAGGCACCGCAGTGGAGATGATTTGCTCAGGCAAAGTAGCAACCCTTGAGAGCGTGAAAAAGCAAATCCTGTCCTGATCTGCAGTGTGTTCCTTACTACAAGTCAGGAAATAAGATGCACCTTATTGCCCTCTGCAGCTACCTGAATGGAGGTTATAGCAAGGTGGGAGTCAGTCTCTTGTCCCAGATAGCAAATGATAGGACAAAAGGAAATTACCTCAGATGGTTCCAGGAGAGGTTTAGGTTGGATATTAGGATATGTTTTGTCACTGAAAGGATTGTCAAGCCTTGGAACAGGCTGTCAGGGAAAGAATGGAGTCACCGTTCCTGAAAGGATTTAAGAGGTGTGTAAAAGGGACACTGAGGGACATGGTTTAGTGGCAGACATGGCAGTGTTAGATTAGTAGTTGGATCTGGTTATCTTAGGCATTCTTCTCAATCTAAACAACTCTCTGATTCTAAGTATTACAGGTATTGTGAGCTGTCAGGCTCTGGTACTGGATTAAGGAACACTGTCCAAATTCTGTGGTGGACAGATGCAATCAATGCATTGCAGCAGCTCTGCTTCCTTTTTCATAGGGTGGACCTTGACATACTGCATGCTTGCACCTTCATACATTCACATAACTGACACCAAGGTTAGAAAGATTAGATACCAAGGGTAGATACCAAGGTTACTGTGTACAGTTCTGGAGCCCCCAACACAAGAAGGACACTGAACTGTTGGAACAAGTCCAAAGGAAGGCCACGAAGATGATCAGAGTGCTGGAGCAGCTCTGCTATAAGGACAGGCTATAAGAGTCAGGGCTCTTCAGCCTGGAGAAAAGAGGGCTTCGAGGAGACCTTAGAGTGGCCTTCCAGTATCTGAAGGGAGCCTACAGGAAGGCTGGGGAGGGACTATTCACAAGGTCTTGTAATGACAGGACGAGGGGTAATGTGTTTAACCTGGCAGAGGGGAGATTTAAGCTAGATGTTAGGAAGAAATTCTTTACAGTGAGTATGGTGAGACACTGGAACAGGTTGCCCAGGGAGGTTGTGGCTGCTCCCTCCCTGGAGGTGTTCAAGGCCAGGTTGGATGATGCCTTGAGCAACCTGTTCTAGTGGGAGGTGTCCCTGCCTCAGGAGGAAAGGGGGGGTTGGAACTAGATTATCTTTGATGTCCCTTCCAACCTAAACCATTCTATGATTCTATGAAAACAAAGCCATGCCACAGGCAGGAACAGAGGCATGAGTCTATATTCCCAAACCAGCTGAAGTGGCTGATTGAAAAGCTCACACAACGTACCACCACTATTCAAACTTCAGGGTGTTAAATCCGAATCTAAATAATCCTGCATGTTTCTTCCTTGAATAAACACCTGAGCACTAATTACATGCCTGGTTAATTCAGTAATGTACGTAGATTTCTGGGCTCCCTCTGCTTGTATTGCTCTCTCTTTGCTTTGGGAGATTAATGAGGTGAAGAAACAGAAGATTGTTACAAACCTGCAGCTTGCTATACCTCCTATGAAGACGATGGGAAATGTACCAAACATCATGTTATTTTGTTAACACTGCTGTGTACAGTATATAATTAAGCTGTTATATTTCTTGCCTATTAAAATAGACAAGCAATGATCCAGGACTGCAATGAACCACACAGCTTCACGAGGCTGTTTTTGCCTCTGTGCTATAATAAGCTACAGTACATTTGTGTGTGTAATATTTCTGCAGGGTCATTCACAGAAGGATTGTTTCTGAGAAGTGTCTACTCTTGTAGGTTTGCAACCCCTTTACCTTTGGGGTTACTGTTGCTTTTATATTGCATAATCTTATAAGCATAAAACCAGAGTGAGTGTGATTGAGAGCAGCCCCTCAGAGAAAGACTTGGGGGTACTGTACTGGTGGATGAGAAGCTGGGCATGAGCTGGCAGTGTGGTCTTGTAGCCAAGAAGACTGGACATATCCTGAACTGCATCTGAAAAGCAGTGTAACCAACAGGTTGAGGGAGATGATTCTGTCCCTCTGCTACACTCTGATGAGATATTACCTGCAGTACTGTGTCCAGGTCTGGAGCCCTCAGCATGAGAAAAACATGGACCTGTTGGTGTAGGTCCAGAGGAGGCCACAAAAATTATCAGAGGGCTGTGACGCTTCCGCTGTGTGACTGGCTGAGACAGCTGAGGTTGTTCAACCTGGAGAACAGAAGGCCTTGAGAAGACCTCATAGCAGCCTTTCAGTAATTAAAAAGACACACAAGAATGATGGGAACAGACTTTAGCAAGGCCTGTTGCAACAAGAAAGGTACAACAATTTTCAGCTAAGAAGGGGAGATTCAGACTGAATAGAAAGAAGTAATTTTTACAACGAGAGTGGTGAAACACTGACACAGATTAGCCAGAGTGGTGGTAGATTCCCCATCCCTGGAAACACTCCAGGTCAAGAGGGACAGCATTCTGGGCAACCTGATGTAGATGAAGGTGTTCCTGTTTATTGAAGGGGTGTTGGACTAGATGATGTTTGAATTTCCCTTCCAACTCAAACTGTTCTGTGACTTAGTGTTTCTAAACTGTTCTGTGACTTAGTGTTTCTACAATTCTTCATTTATCCATAGGCTTGAGGGTTTATAGGAATTTTGGATGTACAAGACATGCTGAATTTGGGACTGACCTGTTGGAAGGCAGTGTAAGGGAAAAGGATCTGAGGGTGCTAGTGGATGAGAGGTTGACCATGAGCCAGCAATGTGCTGCTATCCTCTTGTCAAAACTGGAGTTTCTTTCCTTGCTCCCCAGAAGAATTGTATAATGGTTCAGGTTAGAAAAGACATTTAAAAACCACCTAGTCTGACCTCCCTGCTGTAAACAAGGACTTCTTCAACCAGATGAAGATATCCTTGCTGTACAACTTGGTCTGGAATGCTTCCAGGGATGGGGCATCTATCACTTCTCTGTGCTCCTGTACCAGTATTTCACCACTCTCACCATCAAAAGTTTTTTCCTTACTTTGGGTCTAAATGTCCCCTCCTTTAGTTTAAAATTGTCATGCCTTTTTCTGTCACAAGAGGCTCTGTTATAAAGGAGGGGGCCAGCCTCTTCCACTTAGCATGAAGTAAAAGAACTAGAGGAGATGTTTACAAGCTGCACCAAAGGAGGTTCAGGCTGGAGGCTAGGAAATATTTCTCCAGTGGAAGGTCTATCAATCCTTGGAATAGTCTGCCCAGGGTTGTGGTGGAGTCACCATCCCTGAAGATGTTTGAGCAGTGTGTGGACCTGGCACTTAGGGACACTGTTTAGGATGACCCTGAACTGGATGAAGTGGATGATCTTTGAGGTCTTTCCCAAGCAGATGTTTTCTGTAATCCTGTGACCGTCCATGTCTTTTCTATAGGCCTCCTTTAAATACTAGATGGGCTCCCTCCAGCCTTGTCTCTTCCAGGTTGAACAGCCCCAAGTCTTCCAGTCTGTCCTCACAGGGGGAGGTGCTCTCACTCTCTGATATTTTTTGTGGCATCCTCTGGACCTACTCAAACACGTCCTTGTCTTTTTCCATTCTGAGGTCCATGCTGGACACAATACTGCAGGTAAGGTTTCACCAGAGTGGAGAAGAGAGGGATCATTGCCTTTCTCAGCCTGCTGGCCATATGCAGAGGATGCTGAAAGGAATCTCATCTGATCCTTCTACAAGTTTGCATTGCAGTTTGAATTGCCTAGATTTAAACAAATTCCACCCCAGCTCTAAATCTAGATGAATATTATATTCAAAATTTTGAGGCAAAGCAAACAGTAGGCAACAAAAAATACTAAACATATGGTCCAGAAAATGCATACTGAAGGTTTCAGTTGCTAAGGCCCAGGCCATGATAAGATGACTCCTCAGAAAATAGGTTGCATACATTTTCACAAAATAGCACCTAAATATCTGCGAATTATGTACCAGGCTTTTGAAAAGTCACTGCTCCTTCCTTCTCGCATTAAAAGTTCAAATGGCCTAACTCTTTTCCATGTCCCAGTGAAAATGCACATCCCCATACATGTGCACACACAATTATACCTATATTTACATGAACACAGATATATATTCATCCTCTCCCTGCACAGGCAGATGTCTTTTTCTTCATTTCCTCATCAAAACTTAGAGAAACCACTTTTCTGCTGTACAACTATGAATCAAAAAACAACCCAATGGTAGCCCTGCAGTATTTTCCTTGTGTAACCTAGTCCCTTGGTGAGAGCAGAGAGAGTTATCAACTTCCTTTGATTAACAGGGTGGGCATGCTTAGCATCCACTTACAAGAATAGGGAAGATAACTTTGTAAACCACATTAATGGGGATCTACCTCTCTTGCTCATTGATGACACTGAGCCTAGCCATGTGGTGGTTTAGGAGCAAAGTAATTCCATCAGCTGCCTTTGATTACATCATAAATTGACACCTTGCCAAGATGTAAAATCATGGTTTTAGTCTGTGGAGGCCAGGGCACTTCAGATGATGCCCTCTCTCATTTACTGGGTTTTGTGCCACAACAGAGCTATAGATCACATCTGTAATCCTGCAGAGTTCATTATCTCCTAATGCTATTTGCTTGTTTAGATCATTAGAAAGAAACTTGACCTGACCTGTGAACTATGAAATTGATTGTTGCCTTTAAATGGTCAACAGCCCATTTTCTAATCGATACACTGAATAATTTTATACATATTTAAATTATATATAACTATAATGCTTGTTAAATTTATCTGCCACTTTCCTTCTGTAGCTTATTCTGCATGCATCTGAAACATGGATGGTGCTTTTACTACTTGGTGGTACCATTTAGGGAAAAAAAAACCATAATAATAATTAGGAAGAAGGGGGAAGACACAAATAAAACTTGGCCCGAAACAAAAGCTGAACCTCTGGACATGTGTGCAATTCTACTCTGAAGACTTTTAAATGGGGCTGTGGCTTCAGATTAATACATTCCTAGATGTTTGAAACAAACAAGAAAAAAAATTTAATCTTAAAAAAACAAACAAACAAAAATTCCAAAAACCAAACAACCTTGAACACAGTTTTATTGTAATCATTCAAGTCCAAATAGAGTTTGTGGTGAGTGAAGGGCTTCTTTTCCCTGCCTATTTCTTTGCAGGGTGAAAAATAGTAAGAAAAAAAAAAGATAGTGCTAAGATACGTTCATGGTGGTACTGGACTCAGTGAGATGCAAGGTTTCCATAACTAGTAAGGTTTTTGCTGGTCCAGGGAAAGCGTTGTTTGATGATTTGCGTCTACTGGGGCTTTGCACAAGTTTATGAAGGGACAGAAAGCATGGTCTCTGGCCACCTTACAGATCACTTATCTTTTAAGTAGATATAATAACCTTGCTTATGCTCTGATGATTTTAGGAAGTTCTCCTCTGGGCATCTTTTGGCATCCTGCCTTCGCTGTATCTTCCAAATTAACTTGCTGTCTTTGTGCACAAACTCATGTGGAGTCTCACTTACAGCTTCATTGCTCTGCATTTTCAACCATTTAGTGAAACAGTCTTTGGTTGTTTTCAAGTTCAGAAAAAGAGGGGGAAAAGATGTCTCCCCATCTTGATCCAACTTGTCCACTTCTTTCAGCATATCTGCATCAACAGGAACAAGTCACTCCAGTGTCCCAAAACATCCAGCCTGGTATAGAAGTAAATTCAGGTACTCACAACTTCAGGTTCCTTCTCTTTTCCATATGGGAGAGAGAGATGAATGAGAAAAATCCATAAAGTCTCTGTTCTGTGAGAGATGAGACATAACAGCACCAAGATGGGGTTCAGAGGTGAATGCGGTCACAGAGTCAAGGTGCATGTTGATACTGGTGCATGTTGATACTGGTGCAGCTACTTAAGGGTTTA
>VWZI01004171.1:49230-59897 GCA_013396835.1 Psilopogon haemacephalus
GGCCAACCTCATGAAATTTAACAAGGCCAAGTGTAAGGTCCTGCACCTGGGTCGCTGCAAACCCAGGCAAAAATCCAGACTTGGTGGTGAGTGGCTGGAGAGCAGCTCTGAGGAAAAGGACCTGGGGGTCTGGGTGGATGAAACACTCAACATGAGCCAACAGTGTGCACATGCAGCTCAGACAGCAACTGTGTCCTGGGCTGCATTAAGAGAGGCATTACCAGCAGGGCAAGGGAGGGGATTCTGTCCCTTTACTCTGCTCTTGTCAGACCCCACCTGGAATACTGTGTGCAGTTCTGGAGCCTCAGCACAAGAAGGACATGGAACTGTTGGAGCAAGTCCAGAGGATGTCACAAAGATTCTCAGTGGGCTGGAGCACCTCTTGTATGAGTACAGGCTGAGATAGTTGAGGCTCTTTAGCCTGGAGAAGAGAAGGTTTTGAGGAGACCTTCCAGTATCTGAAGGGGGCCTACAGGAAGGCTGTGGAGGGACTGTTCACAAGGTCTTGTAATGACAGGATGTGAGGTAATGGGTTTAAAGTGGTAGAGGGGAAATTTAACCAGATGTTAGGAAGAAGTTCTTTGCAGTGAAGGTGGTGAGATACTAGAACATGTTGCCCAGGGAGGTTGTGGCTGCTCCCTCCCTGGAGGTGTTCAAGGCCAGGTTGGATGATGCCTTGAGCAACCTGTTCTAGTGGGAGATGTCCCTGCCTATGGCACAGGGGGGTTGGAACAGGATTCTATGATTCTATGATTTGGAAAGTCCTGGCAGTCAGATGAAGTTCGTGGTGACTGGTAGAAGGGAAACATTAATCTCATTTAATAAAGGGTAGAAAGGAGGACTCTGCCAGCCTCACCCCTAAGCATGGGAGAATCACAGAATGGTAATCCAAGAAGCTCTGCTAAGGCACATGGAGGTCAGGGAGGCAATTTGGAATATCCAGCATAGAATTGGTAAAGGCAAGTTCTGCCTGACCAACCTACAGGTTTTCCACAATGGAGTGATTACATGAGTGGACAATGGAGGGACAATGCATGTCATCTATCTGGGCTTCTGTAAGTCCTTTGACACTGCCCTCCACAACATCCTTCTCTCTAAATTGGAGAGATATGGTTTGATGGGTGGACTGCTCAGCAGATAAGGGATCTGCTATATGGTCGCAGCCAGAAGATAGTGGTCAATGGGTGAAAGGTGGTGTCCCTCAGGGGAAAAATGCTGTTCCATATCTTCATCAATGATATAGATGGTGAGATTGACTCCATCCTCAGCAAGTTTATGCATGACATCAAGCTGAGTGGTGCTGTTGGTATGTCAGAGAGACTTGGACTAGTGGAGAAGTAGGCCCTGGTGAACCTCAAGAAATACAAGTCAAGTGCAAGGCCTTGTACATAGGTCATGACAATCCTAATTATCAATTCATGCTGGGGATGAAAGAAATCCCCAGCAAAGAGCAGTGAGACACAGAAACAGGTGGCCCAGAGACACTGTGAATGCACTCCCTCTGGGAGCATTCAAGGTCAGGTTGGATGAGGTTTTGAGAAGTCTGCTCTAATGAAAGTTGTCCCTGACACAGCACAGGAGTTGTAACCCAATGGTCTTTAAGGTCATCTTCAATCCAAACCATTTTATAATTCTGCAAGTTTACACGTTGAGCACATCCTCATGCAGAAAGACGTTCAGTGGAGCAGTTTGTGTTGACAAAACTGCTTATCTTGCGAGAACGGAGACAAGCTTCAAGTGCCTGGAGTCTTCATTCTCGATCTTCAAAGCCACTTTTTTTTCCATCTCTAAGCCCCAATTTACTTGCTTACAAACAGTAACCTTTGGTTTTATTGGGCATGCCTGCTTACTGCACTCATGCACCAAAAATGTTTTGTAAACAGTCTTATTTTATTACTTAAGGGCATCAAGTTTGCCTTTGAGCATCAGGAGCCTGTAGTGATCCAGTGGGAAGGCAAACACCTAAAGGAGATCACAAGGTTTACTCAAAGGCCTGTGATTTCTGAACCCAACCCCTCTCTTGTTGGTTAAAGGGTAGTGATGCCCATGTATTTAATATTCAGCACGTAGAAGAGAAATGCTTTGGTCAAAGCAATGCTGAGGAGGAGGAATTCTTTGTTCTATGGAAGGTTAATGCACCTGAGTAGCAGCCGAGAGCGTTTGCATGCAGAGAGATCATTAATCCATGCAGTAATAATTTGTGAAATAAAAATCAATCTTGGAAAGGAGGCAAAGCCTCTAGTTCCAAAGTAATGGACTGCCTTTTGCACTGCATCTCGTTAAGCAAGACCCAAATACATAATGCGCTCAATTTCCATACAAGTCTTCTCTGCAACCCAGAAAAACTAATAGCAACCCTAAACAAAATGTATCCATATTCTGCTGCCTTTCAGACCCTGGCAATTGCAGCTCAATTAACACAGCAGTCCTGGCCATGGCAGGATGTTTTTAAATGGCAAAAGCTGCAATACTTGTTGCAGGTAAATGGAGTTCCTGAGATGATAGACCTGCAGATGGGCTTGGCACCGTCAGCTCTTGGTTCAAGCACCTGATGGACATGGCTAATGCCATTACAACAGGAGCTTTAAAAAGTTCCACAAACAGCCCAGATCTGCTGCACTTGTAAGGATAAAGAGAGCATTTAGAGGGTTGCAAGGTGCCCCGTGGAGATAGTCTTACAGCCTCAGACAGGTGCAGTCAAGCCTCTTCTCTTCCACCTTACTTAAAATGGTAACAATCTGAGGCCAAGCACAAGAGCCAAAGAGCACTTACTGCTTCTCCCTTAGTCAATCTTGGTCCAAACTCTGCAAAAATCTGAGGTACATCCCTAAAGGTACATAAAACAAGACGAAAGCCAACTGAAAGGGAAATATGGGCTTACCTACATAGCAGAGAAATCTTTACAATTATGTTTCTTTGAAAAACAGCCCACAAGCTGCTCTGCAGAGTATTAATGGGTTCAAACTCCCTCTCTGGGCTGACAAGAAAAGAAATGCCTTTCTGCTTTCATCCTACTTCACTAAAATCATAAAATCGTAGAATGGGTTGGACGGGGCCTTTAATGGTCATCTAGCCCAATCCCCCTCCTGTAAGCAAGGACATCTTCAACTAGATCAGGTTGCTCAGAGCTCTATCCAACCTGACCTGGAATGTTGACAGGAATGGGGCATCTTCTACCCCTCTGGGCAAACCAGTCCAGCCTTGTTGTCAAAAATGCCTTCCTTACATCTAGTCTAAATCTCCCCTCTTTTAATTTAACATCATTACCCACTGTTCTGTCACTAAAGACCCTACTAAAAGAATTGCATGAAGTAAAAGAAAGATTCTGTGCTTTAGGCATCTGTTCTTGCCAGTAACTCCAAAAGAAAACACATGTTGTCACTTGCTTCTCAGGTTTGAAATCTCTCTCTCTTACCTTTCCTTACCTCCAAGGGACTTTAATTTGAATTTTCTGTCTGAGATGGACAGTCTTCCTGGACATTGCCACCAGCAAAGCTTTCACAAACTCAGTGGCATCTCCAGAAGGTTTCGATGGAAAGGAAGACAGTCAGGTTCAATGCCTGACTTCAATCCAGCCCTGAGTATGGAGGTTTCTCTCCGTAATACTGACAAAGTACAAAATCCAGTCCCAATAATCCTCTTAAGTCAGAAGAGAAAATAACCAGCATGATTGATAACCCAAAGACAATCAAAGTGTTTAGGATTTAGAGAAGGTGCCATATCTACAGAATATTACCAGAAAGAATGACACAGTTTAAAAGACTATTTTGTTTGGATTTTGCCCCATTTTGGTAGACTAAAAGAGTGGAAAAATAACAATTGCAATCTCAAAATACACTGAAATCAATTATAATTTTACCATTGATTTGAATTGTTTTTCAATCAGGTCTTTAAGGAGCACAGCAGAAATATCAATTAACAATAGAATAGTCATTACCAGTAAACAAGGATAATAAGAATTAAATTAAAACAGCACTGCAAATCGGTATCATTTGAAGGCAGGAAATCATCAGAGTTCGGTTTGGGGATAAGAGATTCAGTGAAACTAATGCAAACAACACATGGCTTGGAGCTTTACAGCACTCTTCAGGTGGTAGCATACTGCAGAACCATGTTCTAATGCACACTGGTGACCCCAGTCTGTCTGCTCTCCATCCGAGCTCTGCAAAGTTTGCAAAGCAACCCAGGAGACTCAAGATCTGATTCCCACTTTAATTATGGGGAAATTAACATCCTGGACTCTTGTCTCAGTCATAGAGGTTCTTCTTCAGATGGGCATGGTGCTTCAAAGGAGAGAATAGTACAGAGGCAGGTAGGCATCGACAGATATGTCTGTAAAAATCTAAAATGTCTGGCAATAGTGGTGGAATTCACTTCTTTCCTTTGTGCTTTAGAAATAGCACAATGTCTCATGGTATTGCAGGGATATGTGCTGCAATAGAGCAATATTTGCTTTTCAGCTTTACCAAGAGGAACAATTTTCTGCCAAGAGTACACAGAGCAGAGGAGTTATGGTAGCAATTATTAAAATTTAAATTCTTTTTTAAATTAAAATTAAAATATTTTTAAATGTTAGCAGCAACTGTCAGCAACAATTTCACAATCCAAATGTTAAATATTTTTTTTTAAGAAACAAAAAAATAATAAGACTAAATCCTTGTGGTTTTACTTTCCCAGCTTCCAAATTATCCTGTGGGATTGCCTTCACTACCAGAGTTGACCTTAATGCAAATCGCTCTCATTAAATAAATAAATAAATAAATAAATAAATGTCTTAAAATAGAAGATATATCCCTCACTGAGTGAAGCTACCTCAGGATACCATTTGGAAAAGTGATGCAGAAACTCACTTCAGCCCCTCAGCAAGTGGTTTGCTTCACATCTCTTTTTCCAGCCAAGGCTGTCCAGTGATAATATTTTGCTCTGATTCAGCCAGAGCAAGGGGAGGAAAAAACCCAACTTCAAATGCCAGATTTACAAAATGATTTGCCTACTATTACAAGATGGTTTTCACTTGCTGACTGATTCTTTAAGTCATTCTCAGAAGACAAACCCTCTGATAAGCAGTCATGTCTTTAACTGTGGTGGCAGCCATCTGCTTGCAAACTCTATATCCCCAGAATATTGGGCTCTAAGAGCATCTCCAACCACTGTTGGATAAAAAAGGGGTAATTTTCTCTTTCTATTACATAGAAATAAACTTGAGCCGATCAGCAGGCAGAGGAGGGCTGGTGACCCTTCTGACATTACACAATTGAGATTACACATCTCAATAATAGGTCATTTAACAGAACTTTCCCAAACAATAAACTGCTGTTCAGTCAGGTTTCGTCTCCTGTATGGTACATGACTGGTGATTTTCATGGTAGCATGCACCAATTTCAAGAGTCTCCTGGGTTTGAAGAAGCTGTGTAACCACTGGCCCTGGGCAGCCCTGACAGAGATGTTACTTCTTGAGGCAACATGAGAACCGAAACCTGGCAGTGAGGGGCAAATCTTTACATAACATACACAACGTACATATAAAAAACTTTTATATATATATATATATATATGGAGGGCAAGGAGGAGGGTAACGTAACTATTGCACTCATAATTCTTCACACTAATTCCATTCCTGGCACAAATCTTCTATCTCAATTTTTCCCCTGTCTACATGTTGACATCCATTAAATTCTCAGTGTGCCCAAAGCTTACCAATACGGCACACTGCTTTATCCAGTGGTGTCAGTCCATCAATAAAGCTCAGCTTCTGAATTTGTCTGCTTCCCTGCACTTTCAAAGTACTGTATGTTATGTGGATGCTGGGACCAGTGAGGCCTGTGTGGCAGCATCAGATCTTGAAGTCTGTGGTCAGATTCCCTGCCCTCCTGTAGCATCGGGTATGGGGTAGGACTCAGGCTTTGTCATCATTTCCAGGGACCTGGAAATCCACCACTGGGGAGGGGGAGGAAAAAAAAAAAGTTATCTCTGCTAAAGTTCAGCTCAGATGAGAAGCGATGTAAACATAAATGGCATATTCCTCCTTGGATGTAGCTCTCTACTGATCTTCCCTCTCTTTTCTCACACCAGAATGAATGTACAATTAAAACACAATCAATCCCTGTGACATTTCCAAAGTGCACAGTCAGTGTATTGGCTTCTCTTTTAGCCTTGGCAAGAGCCCAAATTTCTTGGAAAAAATAAGCTCTCAACTTTCCCCTCAGAGAAACTCAAGATTAAAGGTTGTCGAGTGGGGACAAACCAAGCATCAAATTCATTGTCAACAAATTAATGTACTGAAGAGATTTCTCTGAGTGACTCTTTTCTTGTTTATCAGTAAGTGGGGATGGTTAATTCTAACAGTAGCCAATTATTTGCACTCGATACCCCTGTGCAGGGTGGGCAGATACATTTTTTAAATGGAAATTTTCTTATTATCCCTTCCTTTCACAAAAAATGAGGAGAGTGAGAGGTAAGAAACATATTAGATGAAAAACAATGTTGTTTGTGCTAAAAGAAAAAAACACGAAAGGTGTTCCCAGTTTATTTTATTTGTCATCTCAACACAGACAGGAAGAAACATATTAATATTTAAGACTACCTCTAGCAATTATGTTTTTTGTTTTTCTATTTATACAGCCCCAAGGAGCACAGAGGGTTATAGTAATGCCTCAGGTCACAGTCATAATAACTGGAACCTCACCTTTTTTTTGTTTTGTTTATTTTTTTTCCCTGTCTCCCTTAAAAACAACTCTATTAGTACCACGCAAGCTACCTTAAGCAGCATCTGACATATACAAACTGTTGCCTGTAGGTTGCCTGTTTGTTTGATTTTCTGCAGTGTGAAGGTTGAGTTGAGTCATTTTGCACCCAATTACTTTGCAGTAAATTTGTCGGATGATTCTTGTCGTGCCGTATTGATCCAACGTGTCACCTTGAACTTGTTTATTGACACATCAAATTCCGAAGGCAGCCCTGTTCAATTTACCACTTCCCAATTATGGCATTTATATGATGTCACTGAAGCTTCTTGTCACGTTCAGATGAGGCCATTTTCCCCCCTCTGCCACCAATCACCTGAGCAGCGGTTGCCATTTTTCTCTGACCTTTCCTGAGACAGATGGTGGTTCATAAAATACATCATTAGCACACATGTCATTTTATCTTGCCTGGATTTTTTAAGTGAAAGGTATTTTGTTCAACAAAAGATTTTTCAATTTCTTCCTTGATGAAGTGCTGCTAAATAGGATTCTTCCCATGAGCTCTGGAGAAGGAGGTTCATCCTCAATGGCTTTGCCACAGAATTTGTGAAATGATGCTGCGAAAACTTCACGCTGGGTCCAACAGAGGATCTGCTTCCCTGGATGGTCATGGAAGCTGCAAACATCCAAACAGTTCAGAATCCAACCCGTACTCAACACACAATGCAGATGTAGGAAATGCAGTGCTGCTGTGATGCTCACCACAGGAGCCAGTATGATGTTTTGTCAATGGTGGGAAATGACCACACAGAACCAATGGCTATTTCCTCCAAAAAGCCTTTCAGGATTTGTGTGTGCTACCCTGAATTTACTAATGTCAAAGACACTGAAAATAGCCTCCTGTCATACCCCAAAGTGTTCTGCTTTCTTTAAGACAGTACATTCGGGGTTTTAATAACCCAGGAGCTGTGCAGAGTGTGAAAGTACTGCTTTCTCTTGAATCATGATAATATTTGAAGTCAATAGCTGAAAATATTAGCTGGCCAACTGTATCTGTTTGGATTGATGCAGCAACACAGTTAAGCTTAGATTTCTACAGGGGCATATGCTCCAACCCCACTGTTTTAATTCAAGATGCTATTGTGGTTTCCAAGATTAAGACATGTGAGTTCACACACAATAAAAGTGTCCCTCCTCTTCCTGTACAGAAACTCCAAGGTAACCCAGAAGACAATCTGGACCAAGAAAGATTTTGTTGTTTGAGGCTATCTAGGGCTGAGGTCAATGTTAAAGACAAATAGAGGAGATACATACTCTTCCACTGCATGATTTATCACTTGCCAAAACATGCTCAAGAAAAAAAGCCAGGGGAAAGGGAAGAAAAGCTACCACAGCAGCAGAAAAGAATCTTGGCAGTTCCTCAGATATGATGCCAGTGGTGTTTTTAAGTAGATAGAACAAAAATATTTCCAAATCCAATTTCATTAAATATAATTTCTTTTTCTTGCTTGACACTCACTGTTTTGCTTCCCCATTTCCCTGATAGAGGACATGATCATTTCCGCAACACTAGAACTTAAAAAACGGCAAACAGCTTTTCTTCCAACTCCTGCATACCCTGGCTCATCACACAGTACTCTCTCATAACACTTTCATGCAACAGTGGTTTCATCCTGACCAGCAATACTGTGGTGGTCTGGCATGGTAGAGAGGACCCTGTCTTTGTATCAGGGCAAATGAAGTCAGCAAATACTCTCAGGTGGAGAATTTGCATGCTAGGTGTCAGCCATGAGCCAGGTCATAATTTACACGCCATGCAAGAAGGTTTATGAATGTTCCAGTTTCTGGAGTCCTCAGCACAGGAATGACATGGACCTGTTGGATCATGTCCAGAGAAAGCCACAACAATATTCAGAGACTTGGAATATCTCTCCAGTGCAAACAGGCTGAGAGATTTGAGATTGTTCCGCCTGGAGAAAAGGATTTGGAGAAACCCTGTTGCAGCTCTGAGCAACCTGATCTAGTTGAAAATGTCACTGATCGACTGATCACTATTGGGAAGCTGGATTACATGAACTTTAAAGGCCCTTTCAAGTCCAAGCCATTCCATGGCTTTATGCCAGACATCATCTTCTGCTTGCTCAGACAAGACAATGCAGCTGTTAGATCTTACGAGGTGGTGGGACAGGAAGACACCTTTCTTCTATGCCTGCTCTTGAATGTTGGTCTTGTCTCAGAGCTGTTGCCAAGTCTAAGTTACTGCTTTTGTGTGCTTTTGTGCTTTATTGTTCTCTCCAGCACATATTGTTAAATTCCTTCACAAAACTGGCACTCTTTGCTCCAGAGGTATTCCCTCTATGTCCTTCCTTCAGCTTACTCTCTCTATCTTCTTGTGCACTGCTCACAATATCTTGTATTTATCTGTTACTTGGGTAATTCATAGTTGGGCTATAACACTAGTCTCCTTTTCCAAAAGTCTTTGCATCATAACACACTCAATGATCAAACCACAGAGAATCTGGTTGGAAGGGTTGCAATTATCATTTGGTTCAATTTTTCTTGTCAACAGCATGATTTACACAAGAAGGTCCATCGCCTTGTCTAGCTCAGTCAGATGAAACTGAAAGTAACTCTGGTATCTAGCCCTGTGAAGAACTGAAGTCTCAAAGTCTCTTGGGCATTTTTCAACTCCCAAAATTGGTCACACATATGCTGAGATGTTACAGGAGTTGTAGTCATGGCACAAACCAGATATTTTGCACATGGTTTGCAGTCTAGCTGGGGCCCACTGCTGCCTCCTCTACCAGAGACTTTGCAGATTTTCACCTGCATGTAAGAGACAACAGCCTAAGCAAGTAATACGCTAGTTTCAAAAACAAGAAGCAGAGAAAAGACCACTCCTGGGACATCAGAGTCTGGGAAGGGTCTCTGAACAGATAAGCAGGAATATGAAGGCAGGGTCACTTCCAAACGAAGCAGTATATGCTGCCCTGCCTGGGTGCTCTGATAATTACTGGAGGGCAACCTTCAAATTCCTGATACCTGCAGAATTTTTATCCAATCTGTATTTTCCAGCCAGCCTGGGAATTGGAGACTTTAGGAGCTTCTCCAGAATAAACATTTATATTGAAGAATGTCCCTTGCAAGGTTTGGGAATTGTTTGTTTTCATCTGCAATGGCACACTTTTGTTTGTACCACTGCAATTCTCTGCACACAATCACAAATAAAATGTGAAGGAGAAGAAATGCTATGGTAGATACTGGATTTACGACATGCCAAGTTTAAATAGCACCCATAAGGCTGAAACCAGCAGCAATGGAGAATCCATTTTTCAATCACAGAGAGAACACAAAGCTTTGTCTTTCTCTTCTTACTAGATAAGCTGATGCTGGGTACCAATTTCTTGAACTGCTCATGCCAGGAAATCATGTCTCCACTTCCTCACGTGTGACTTAGAGTCCTTTTTAAAGCCCAAAAATGTACTAAAATAACAACCACACTACTTAACAGCATCAGATGACTAGAGACAGCCCTTAGATACCAATTAACCTTTGTGCCAGTTTTAGTCTGGTGTGCAGGCTCTCGTCATGACTGCAAGTGCTGAATAATTAATCCCTTAGACTAAACAAACCATTGCCAGGCTGCACTCGGCTTCCTCTGCTGTTGGCTTAGGCATTGGTGGGTAATTTTTTTTGTCACTGATTGTCTTTTGAAAGGCATTTCTTCTTTATGTGAATATCGTTATATGATTTTATTTGATAAACTGAACAGAGGATCGGCAGGGGGAGAGGTGTGGAAGCCAATAGTGTGAAGGAAGTAAAAAGAGAAAGGGAGAGGGGAAGAGAAAACAGGGGAACAGCAGAAAACCAGGGAAAGGGAGAAGAGAAACGGGGAAAGGGAAGGGGAAGGAGAAAAGTAAAGATGAGAAAAGGGAAAATAGAAAGTGGAAAATAGGTGAAAGGGGAGGGGAAGAGGATGGGAAA
>VWZI01004171.1:61853-72394 GCA_013396835.1 Psilopogon haemacephalus
CCTTTCCCTCCTATTTGTTATTAAAGTTTTTTATACCCTTTTTACTTCCAAATCGGATCGAGTTTTTATTGGGCTTTTGGGCTCGGGGTAGCTAGCCTTAACCCAATACAGGACAGGAGCATCCCTCTTATGAGGAGAGGCTGAGACACCTGGGGCTTTTTAATCTGCAGAAGATAAGACTGAGTTGGGATCTTACAAATTCTAAAGGGCGGGTGTCAAGAAGATGAGGTGAAATTATTTTCAGAATAAGGGGAAATGGACACAAACTGGAACACAAGAAGATCCACCTGAACACAAGGACAAAAGAGTTTTGTTTCGGTAGACCAGAACAGGTTGCCCAGAGATTGTGAAATTTCCTTCTCTGGAGATTTTCAAAACCCATCTGGATGTGATCCTGTTGAACTAGCTCTAGGCAAAGATGCTTTAGCAGGGGAGTTGGACTAAAAAAATCTATAGAGGTCCTTTCTAACTCATACCACTGTGATTCTGTGAAATGGTGGGAGGTCTAAACCACAAAGCATCAAAACCCAATTTGGTGATGATATTCTTTAATTATATTATTTAATGAACAATACCTCCTGTAATAGGTGTCGGTTGCCTGTCAAATAAAGCTCACATGAGTACCAAATAAGCAATCTCAATCCAGCACTGTCCAACTGTTCATCATATGCTTTAGAAATGTCGCATGAGCACCTCATATCTGTGAGGGACAAGACATCTTTGGGAAGTGACAAAGAGGTGGCCAAGAATTTAAAATGCAAGATGATAATTCTACCCCTCAGGGAGTCTGGCACTCCTGACTGCGGTGAGAGGTTTGCCCCAATGAGAAGCCCAGAGTCTGGGTCCCAGGTACTTACTTTTCATTATTCTTAAAATCAATAAGTGGATACTGACTACCCTTAAAGTGAATATCAAGATTAATTGACCCAAGTGGTAACTATTGATCCTGGAATGGCCAATTGATTGTCAAGGGATGATAAATCTTGAATTTTACAGGAACATGAAGTCGTGGGCAAGAAAAACCTTGGGTTTTCAGTGGTGGATAATCATTCAGGGAAATCCTGGGGCAGAACATGCTACCACCATCAAGCTTTGCAAAGCAAAGTTACCCAAATCTTCCCCTTCTTTCCACAGAGGAATTCCTCTAAAAATCTAGTACCTTTTCCTTTCATGAGACCAGTTCAATTGAAGTTTGTTACATAATTTTTTCCATGGAGAAGGACTTTGAATCCTGAAGGACAGTAAGTTATCTACAGAAGAGCAATGTGCCCTTGTAGCCAAGAAAACCTGGGGTACATTAATAAGAGTGTGACCAGCAGGTCAAAGAATGTCCCTCTCCCCCTCTACTCAGACCTGGTGAGATCACATCTGGAATATCATGTCCAGTTCTGGGCCCCTAGTTCAAGAGGGACAAGGATATACTAAAGAGTTCCCAAAATAGGACTATGAGAATGATTAAGGGACTGGAAGATCTGTCTTATGGGGAAAGGCTAAGAAACCTGAGGCTGTTTACTCTGGAGAAGAGAAGACTGAGAGAGGGCAAATATCTGAGAGGTAGGTGGCAAGAAGGTAGTAGTGTCTTTTCAGTGGTGTCTTGTGATGGACACCTCAGGACAAGAGAGATGTGCAGATGCTGGAGCAAGTACAGAATAGGGCAATGAAGCTGGTGAAGGGCCTGGAGAATAAATCTGAGGGAGCTGGGGCTGTTTAGTTTGAAAAAGAGGAGGCTGAGGGAAGACCTCATTGCTGTCTACAACTACCTGAAAGGATGTTGTGGAGAGGTTGGTGCTAGTCTCTTCTCACAGGTAAATAGTGATAGAAAAACAGAGAATGGCCTCAAGCTGTAACTAGGTAGGTTCGGACTAGATACTAGGATTTTTTTTTTTTCCCAGCAAGAGTGGACAGGCATTGGAATGGGCTGCCCAGGGAAGTGGTTGAGTCACCAACTCTGGATGAGTTTTTAAATTGCTTGGATGTGGTGCTTGGGAATATGGTTTAGGATGAACCTTGTAGAGTAGGAGTATTGGTTGGACTTGGTGATCCTGAGGGTCTTCTCCAACTTGGATGTTTCTGTGATTCCATGACAAGGGACAGATACAAACTGTAACACAAAGAATTCCACCTCAAGACAAGGAAAAACTTTATTGTAAGGGTGATGGAGCACTGGAACAGGCTGCCCAGAGAGGTTGTAGAGTCTCTTTCTCCAGACATTTTCAAAACCCATCTGGACACATTCCTGTGTGGCCTACCCTAGGTGATCTTGCTTTAGGAAGGATATTAGGCTCAATGATCTCTGGAGGTCTCTTCCAATTCCCACCATTTTGTGACAGGCAAAATCAGAGTGTGTAGACATTGCAGAGGGCAGCAGGAGAGGTGTCCAAGTTGTCCTCCTCCAGTATGGACTGAAATAGACAGAAATACTTGGGGATCTGCTGGGAGAGAAGCCTCCAGAAATACACTCTGTTACTTTGGGCACTGATGCTCTTTAAACCAGCACTTTAAAGAGCTCTGGAATTAAAAAGCACTGTTCACCTGGCAGTGAATATAAGCCTCTATGAGGCAGAAGGAAGCCCACCTGGATGAAATAAGCACTGTGTAGAGGTTTGAGGAGAGTGGCTTATGATTTTTTTAAAAAGTAAAACTAGTATAAAGTGTTTATACTGATGCTATACCAGAACGGATTTTCAAATCAGAGGGAGGTGCTCTAAAATCACAGTCCAGGACTGTGTCAGTTCTGGACAGTCCAGACTGTACAGAGTCCGTGCTCTAGCAGCATTACAGCCCAAGGAGCAGAGACACATATGGACAGGCTGTGACCAGCAAGAAAATCTATCGCCTTCCTGACCAGGTAAGACAAAACCTAAAGGAGTCCAACACATAGGCTTAGGCATTGCCTCCAGGAGATTTTTCTAACTATCTAGAGAAAATTTCCTTGAAAGGTTTCCTCCTTTTCACCCCAGCAGCATCTCTGTGCCTCTTTAGCCAGGCTCCCTTTACAGCAGTGCTACCCATCCCAAACATCCACATCTGTGGTGTTTCTTCAAAGGGGGAACCACCAGGGAACTACCAAGCAGTATCTAGACCTCTGGGATGTGAAATATTTGTATTTTAATTGCATCCTTTGTTCTTATTCCTAATAAAGGATGATACTATGAGGCCTGAGGGCCATATTCCTCTTTCTAGGGATTGTTACTCTGCAATGATAAGAAAAATGTTATGTGATGTGTAATATGTGTTTAAAAAAAATGTCCTTTGGTGTGAGGAAGGAAATATCCTATCTGCCTTCAATAACATCAGCTGGAGGAGAATACAGCTGAGAGCTTTTCCCTTAAGCACTTCTTCCTATGCTGCTTTTACTTTTCAGTCTTATTTTCTATAGACTCCCGTGAATGACACTTGGAAGAGAAGGGAATTTTCAGAAAAGCATGCAGGAGGCACGGGTACAAAACCAATTATTTATTAATGGGTTTCGGCTGCACACCTCCTGTGCATCATTTGGAACATTTACCCTGTAGGCGGTTAAGAGCAATCAGGTGAGAAATTTGGGTTTGCATCTTGCCAGACGGGCTTGACAACTTCATACTGAACTTCAGGTCCCCATCTTTGTCCTTGGAACACAGGAATGTGCTTAATTTAAGCAAAACTCCTAGACAGATATTATTTTTTGTTGAATTTGTACTTCCCAATATGTATTTAAGTATGCTAATATTAGTAATGTATGAATACATATATGTGTGTATATATCCAATATACAAAGTAACCTTAGTTTTCACGCTGGAATAAGGACATCTAACCTGCAAGAATTTGACTTGAGGATCCTACATTGTTANAAGAAGTCATCTAATTGAAAAATAACAACTACACAAAGGAAAATGACACTATGAATAGATCCCTAAACATCATTTGCACCTGTAGTGACTCAAATATTTGTTATTAATGCCCAGATTTACTACAGCGAATTGAACCACAAGTTTTGGGGTACTTGTCCTGGCATTTGCTATGATCCTCAAGATGCCACTAAAGAAGTTTCTTAATGTCTCTCAGATTAAAAGCATGAGACTGCAACATTCTCATTTCATGCAAGGTAAGTCACTGGTTAAGAAAGTTGTCAGGAGTCAGGCAATGAGTCAGATAGCAGGACTGGACAAACTTCCCTCATTGTGCACTGCTCTTCTCTCTTTGATATGCTGTTTTGAGCCAGAAAACACCTGGAGAAGCTGAAATTTCTTGGACCCATTCATTGAAGTACATTAAAGGTTACTAAAAAACAAAGTTCTATGATAGTGTTTAAGTTCCTTGCTCAAATGCTGCTTGGCATAGCTTTGATTTCTGTGGTCTGCTGCTGTAAAACTGGTAGATAGCACCAGTGAGAACTGCCATAAGCAAACCTGAGCAAGAACTCGGGACACAAACTTATGCTTAAAGTGCAGAGCATATCAGAGATCACAGGTGACCAGGAAAATAATATTCTTGATCATCTGACAAGGAAAGCAGCTAATGAAATAGAACTGGATAAAAATATCCCCTAATGGACTTTACAAATCCTATTCTTCCTTTACTATTTCAGCATTGCCTAGACAGGCCCCTGATCTAGCTTATTGCTGTTTACTGTAGTGGTTTGGACTAAATGATCCTTCAATGTCGACTCCAGCTCAAATCATTTTATGATTCTCTATTCTAGGTTAATTACTGTGCTGAGTTTTAGTCAATACTGGTTTGTTTCTCAAAATAAAAGAGGCTTTACTTTCTGGTAGCCCATCAGCTTGCAACCATTCTTCCAAACAATGATGCCAGGTGTGGGTGCAAAATCTACTGACAGCAGCAGAATGATGAAGATGACTGTGCCAAAGGGCTGATTTCTCATCATTTAGAAGAGCAACAAAAGCTATGGTGATGACTGCTCACACCTCTTACCCTCCCAAACCTGCACCTGTAATTAGGACACAGGAAGAACTTTTCATTTGTAGGTCTGGTTATGTGTAAATATTTATTAACAACTGATACAGCAAAAAGAGCTAATAAAACAGTAGCAGCTCTTACTTAGCAAGATTTCACTCTATTATGCTCAGGTATATCTAGGTGTTGGACATTAAAAGGTAGCAGCAGGCACTGTGAGGAAGGCAATTAAGCAGCAGCCAGGAAGCATCGCAGCCTGCCAGACTTTTATTGAGGCAGGTCATAAAATGGTTTTGTTCACATTTTCCAAGATTCATTGGAAGTCTTGTAATTGATGACAGAGATAAGAGAAAAAGCATCTCTCTCAAGCACAGTGCAATGCTCTCCATGCCATTGATAATGACCTACTTGCATTTACAAGAAATAAGCTCCAGCATCCTTTTATTGATAGAAAGCTGCCCACCATTGAGGAAGTCCAAACAGCTCTGAAGTAGCTAAAGATAAATAAAGCTATTAAAACCTACTCCATTTCTTCTGAGCTGCTAAAGTCTGTGGCCTCTTAATTGCTACAAAGCTATAGATGCTGTCCAAACTCATTTGAAAGAATAATCATATACTCAATAACCAGCACATTGGAATAGCAATAACAAAATACCACAGAAAAGGAAAGATGACTGAGCAAAAAGGCACTGCTCAGTTTAATTCTGTGTTTAATACCTGGCAACTTTTGCCTGGGTCATGCTCCAAAGATCTGCCATCAGGGCGATTCCCACAATAAAGTCATCTCAGGGACAGCCAATATTTTGAATACACATTCACAACTTGATGCTTTTGTAGGATTACATCCTAGGAAGGTTGTATGGTGTCAGCTGTGGCCCCAGCAGATGATTTAACTGAAGATGTACTTGGTAAATGTTATTTTTTACTCTAACTTGTTTTTCTTTTGCTCTTTCATCCTCCTGCACAACAGTGGGACTAGTCCATGTTTGCAAGGAGAGAAAACAAACGTTCTCTCTATGGTGGACACCACAACCACAAGGGCAGGCTAAATAGCTGCTCCAGGGTCATGCCACGAGATGCACTGGGCAGCTTCCAGGATTGGAGTTCCTAAATCCACGAGCAGGTTGGATCTCCTGCTAACTGACTGGCTGATTTGGCTTTTCTCTTTCAGACTGGACATGCTTTCTTTCAGGATCACATGCAAGTACCTGACAGTTCAACAAATTCAGCCCCTGTGGTGGCAGAGTAAGCCACCTAAATTAATGACCTCACCAAAGTTTACACCAGCCTTTCAAAATTCACTATGCACACAGAATCACAGAATCCTTGAGCTTTAGGTTGGAAGAAACCTTAAAGATCATCTAGTTCCAAGACCCCTGCCAAAGTCAGGCACACCATGGGCCATAAACTCTACTCTAGATCACTGACTCAGATGGAGCCCCTGCAGATTTGCGCCAGCTGAAGAGCTGGCCAATAAGCATTACTGCAGTGCTGGCGTATGGCAATGATGCTGGAGAAAAGATAATTTAAAGATAATACATTCTGCTTTCTCTTCCAACCTGTTCCACAGATAACTATCGTGAATTTGCAGATCTCTCCATAAGTCACTGTAAAAGCATGTCATTTTTCTCTGATCTTTAATTTCTCGAGTAGCTACTTCCTTAATTGTAGTTTACAGATAATTCCAGGTAGAGTAGGTGTCATTAAAACCTCATTTGTCACTCAGTAGTGACTACAGTAACACAGTGTCTCCTACTGTAACTAGGAGAAGGCTCTACAATAATTGCACATCCCCAGGCAGTGAACACCGAGAGTTTAATGGTACCAACTGTAACTGCAGCAGGAGTAGAAAAGCCCAACTTACATAAAACAGAGCACGTTAGTGTAGCAAACCATCCACTGGCAGATAGCATTAAAGGACAGCAATCCCTTTTCCAGACCCTGGACTGCAAATTTAGTCAGGAAAATTGAATCTAGAGTTTCTACAGTAGGAAAAGCATAGTCTGGTGGGAAGTGTATCTTCTGTCATTGGGGCTTATTAGAGCCACAGGACTTGACCCAGCTGAAGCTATGGAAAACTGCTCTGAGGTGTCTCTTCTTAGAGGAGAAAAGCATTTTCCAAAGGAGCTGCAGACAATCACATGCTGGGGAGAAAGTCATTAAGGGGTTACCTTTTGCAATCGAGAATGAGTCACTTAAAGTGTAACTGTCAGGATGGTAAATGCATTAAATCAAATTAACTCCACTGTAGTGAAGGAACTGTTAGAAGGAGAGAAGGTAGTTTGGGTGTTTTATATCATCTGTGAGAGAAAGCGGTGGTGCAGAGAAAACTTTCACACAGCCATTTATTAAAATTACACTCAGCACTTTTCTCCCTTCCTTTAGAAACATTAATAGATTGTTGGCCCTGTTCTCATCTCACCAATGGGGAAACAACAGTGCAGAGCTTAACTGGCAATTTTAAGGTGAAGTAGATAGCTACAGCAAGCCCAAGGGAGCCTGGGTCAGAACTGAGGGTAGAAAGGAAAGTTACTTTGCATGGGCACTGACCTAATAGAAGGGGATACATAGCTCTGTGGTTGGGCTATTAGTTTAGCAAAGTGCCCACTCTAGTTCATAACACCACCTAAAATAAAAACACAAGCCCAATGTCTCTCTTGGTTTGTATTGCACTGAGTGCAACTTATACAACCACAGCAGTTAACTACAATTTTGGAAGCAGTGTCTGGGTTAGGCTCAAACAGAAGGATAAGCAAAGCAAACTTGCCCCTAAACAGAATAAAAATATTTCCCTTCTTCATTCTCAGTGAAAAAAAAAAAAAACATGAGAACCCCAGTAAACAAATCTCCATGTGATTGTAAGGGCTCTGAACATTTTCAGGTGGCTTGACATTGGTATGAATACAGTGAGAACTGTTTGTGACTTCTTCTTAGGCCTTCATACTTATCATCCTCAAATGCATTCCTAGTTAAGGGTCAGGTAGATAAAAAACACAAAGGTGTCAGAGTCCTAATCAACAACAGATGTGCACATGAGAGGAAGAAATAGTGCAATTAGCATACAATCAGTGGGTAGTTTTTTAATGGCTATATCCACACCCATGGCTGTCATCTTTATTCTGTCCAAACTCTCCTTGGCTTTCAGCATCTTACCACATCAGTCTAGCCTAGCCTCGTATTTGGAGCTGCCTACTGGGGGCAAAAATCAACAAAAATCAACAAAATACTTCCCTTCTTCATATTTCCTACTCACTGTCAACAACAGCCTCAGGGAGGGAGGGCAGATGGATCTCATCACCATCTCCTCTCCAGGGTACGCACTGAGGATGGCTGCACGAAGACTACCCCAGGTCTGCAATTCCTGCAGGGCAGCATGTGCTTTGCCTCTCTCACACAGGAGAGCTGCCCTGGTTTCAAGGCATCTGTGACACCCTCATCCCAGTGAGATAGAAGGGCAGGAGCAGTCCCTTCACATGAGGAAGAAATAAAAATGGCAATTCGCACTTAACGAAAGGCATTTCAATTCAGTGCCATAACCAGTGGAAAGCATGGTGGAAACAGCAATGAAATTTATAAGTGGAGAAAGTCTTTAAGGCTTATTTGCCAAAAATGGCTATTTAGATATGTATTCATGCACAGCACTTTTTGCAATGATCTCTGAATAACAATTTCGGCTGCAGCTACATTATGCATAACAAATAAAAATAACAGGTGAGACCTGGAAAGTAGTGAACTTGTGGCATTGCCAGGAATGGCTTTCCCCGAATGCTGGTCTTAATCTTATTCCGTTTTTATGGGTTTGATAAAGTACCTCACTGCATCACAGAAGGCTACTAAACCTCATCAATTTATTCAAAATTCCTTTATGTGCCACAAAAGGGAGAAAAAACAAGACCCAAAAAATAACTGATATGAATCCCCTGATGAAAGACAGGCACACACCTGCCTTGCATTTCTCCATTGCCAATACCCATGGTAGTCTTGAAAGTGAGTAAACAGATACTAAGAACATGCCCAAAGTCAGGCGCAACTAGGCAATAGTTTGACATGAGGAATGTAAGGATGAAATTACTGGGAAAGCTCTGAAGTTATTTTGTCACTTTGGAAACAGTCAGAGACAGCACCCTAATGGACCTCACAAAGAAAGATACTTGAGACATCAGGTTGGGATTTCAATCCTTTGCAAGTGTCAGGAAAATCTCCAATATGTTGGCAGGTGCAACCTGCACACTTCAGTCTGCATAAACTGCAGAAATTTGGTTTGTGTTCTAGATTGCACTTCTGGAAAGGCATTGGTCCTGGGGTGAGAATGCTGATAATGCCTTCAAGCACAGACAGGGCATGTAATTTCCTAGAGTTAAAAAATTAACAGGGGTGGCAAAATCACAGCTATCTGTGGGAGAGACACAATGGGTTTTTTTGTTTTTTAAAAATTGTGCTGCTACAGTGTATCAGCTTCACCAGGCAGTACAACATCAACATGCCTGGAGATGGAACAACCTCCTTGACCGTGGATAACCATGGCCCCACTGGATGTACAGGCAAAATGGATGCTCTCTGTCTGTAATTTATTCAACCTATTTTTAACAAGGTTAAACTTTGTTTGTTTGTTTTTCTCTTCACCCACTGACAGTGACTTAACCTTGAGGCATGTCCCAAAAGCCAAATGTCCCCCCAGGAAAAACTTATCCTTGGAGTGGAAGATGCAGATGTTGAACAGTGATTAGCAAATAAAATCTAAAGGCTCCTCTCTCTCTTTTTGCATCTCATCTAATTTGGAAATAGTCAATGGTCAGTAAGGTACCTGCCAGGAGTTTCCAGTACCATCTACCCCATTCTGCATTTCATTATGATTTAAGTGAACCCTAAAGCTTAGGCATAATACATAGGAAATGGGAGGGATGGATGTTATACCTCTGTCACACCAGTGAGTTTTCTGAAAGAGCACTGAAATCTCTTTCTCTCCTGCCCACATGAATAAAATAAATTTGGACCTAAGACTAAATGTCTTTAGCATAAATTTTTAGAGTCTGATTTTGAAAGCAGTGGCGAATACAAACTTCAGATAGTGAGGCCTGCCACCATCAGATGTCTTCATAGTGTCTAGCCACAACTTCCCGAAATTTGGTGACTTATCCAGTTTCTAGAGGGAAACCATTAAAGTATTTTTAAATGTAGCCTTAGAAGACTACATCACATCCTGGTCACAAAACTGGAAAAACACAGACTTGATGGGTGGACAACTCGCTGGATAAAGAATTGGCTGAATGGTGGCGCACAGAGAGTGGTGATCAAGGGCACAATGTCCACCTGGAGACCAGTGACAAGTGGCATCCCTCAGGGGTCAGTGCTGGGACCAGTGCTGGTTAACATCTTTGTTAGCGACATGGACAGAGGAATCGAGTGCACCCTCGGCAAGTGTCCCGGCATAGAATGACGGAGCATCCTAGGATTAATCCAATTCCTGGGCTCTCTTCTCCCTCTACTGTTGAAAGGTTTGGTAGGGGGTGAAGGGTGGGGCATCCCAGGTGGCCCCGGGACCCAGCGGGGGTACCTCAGGATGCCCACATACGTCGAACCTTGAATCAATTGGCCGGCCAGGAAATGTTGGATGCCTGATGGACAGCTTCGTACGCCCCGCAGGG
>VWZI01004176.1:0-21346 GCA_013396835.1 Psilopogon haemacephalus
TGTTGCCCTTGAACCAGGTCATCACACCTTCAGAGTAAGGCAACATGAGGGATTTGGACAGTATGCCATATGAGGAGTAGCTGAGGGAACTGGAATTGTTCAGTTTGGAGAAGAAAAGGCTAAGAGGAGACCTTATTGCTTTCCACAACTACCTGAAAAGAGATTGTAGTGAGGCTGCTGTTGGTCTCTTCTCTCAAGTAACTAGAGACATGACAAGAGGAAATGGGTTTAAATTGTGCCAGATGAGGTTTAGACTGGACATTAAGAAAAACTTCAGAGAGAGTAATGAGGCACTAGAACAAGCTGCCCTGGTAGGTGGTTGAATAATCATCCCTGGAAGTTTTCAAGATGTTTGTTTAGTGGCCATGGTGGTTGGGATACAGTTTGACTCAATGATCTTAAAGATCTTTTCCAATCTTAGTGATTCTATGAAGAATATCTTTAAAACTGAAAGGAGTTTTGGACATTTTTCATATGTTCAGGAAAGTATTCATTGTTTTTAATGTCTAAGACTAGTAATTACTACTATCAAAATTTTATCACCATTTAATGATTCTGTATTACATAAACTTTATAAAGATTGTACTATACTAAGAAGGCAATTCTTAAGTAATCATGGATAAACTCAATTCAAACCATGGACACCTGAGATGGAAAATGCCAAGTACACATCAGAAAGTTTAAAAGAGACAAGATTGTAACAGAAAGACTTTTTATTTTTCCTTCTATGTTATATAGTCAATAAATTATATTAACATGTATAAATAACTGGTTTTTATAATTTTTCAATTACTTATAATTTAGCATATTAAAAGGTCTTTTGATTATGAATGAAAATGATGAAGAGAAACCGAAGGTTATCAAGTCAGTAGCTGTGTGATCTTTTATTTGTTTATTCTTAGAAACAATTAATATTTTTTAATATAAATGAGGAAGATATGAGCAGTATCCCAACACCATTTTTACAAAGTAGTGTTCTTTGAAAACACTCCAGAGGCTGATATGCTTCCTTCACATAATTTAAAATTGTAATATGTTGACCATTTTGATGTTGTTAGACTGATGATGTCAAAATGGCTGAGTGAAGACTTTGTCACAAACAAAAAAAAACTCAGAAAAATAGTATAGGTAACTAGGATTATTTTGCCCCCCAGCTCCTCAGCTGAATCACAGAATCATAGAATCAGTCAGGTTTGGAAGGGACCACAAGGATCATCTAGTTCCAACCCCCCTGCCATGGCCAAGGACACTCTACCCTAGATTAGGCTGGACAGAGCCTCATCCAGCCTGGCCTTAAACGCCTCTATGAATGTAGCCCAAACCACCTCCCTGGGCAACCCATTCCAGGGTCTCACCACTCTCACAGTGAAGAACTTCCTCCTCATGTCCAGTATGAATCTCCCCACCTCCAGCTTTGCTCCATTTCCCCTAGTCCTGTCACTACCTGATAGACTAAAAAGTCCCTCCCCAGATTTTTTGTAGGCTCCCTTCAGATACTGGAACACCACAATAAGGTCAACTCAGAGCCTCCTCTTCTCCAAACTGAACAGCCCCAATTCTTTCAGTTTGTCCTCATAGCAGAGGTGTTCCAGCCCTCTGATCATCCTCATGGCCCTTCTCTGGACATGCTCCAGCATGTCCATATCACTGTTGTAATAGGGCCTCCAGAACTGGATGTAGTACTCCAGGTGGTGTCTCACCAGAGCAGAGTAGAGAGGGAGAACCACCTTGCTCGACCTGCTGGCCACACTTCTGATGCAGCTCAGGATCTGATTGGTTTTCTGGGCTGCAAGTACACACTGCTGGCTCATGTTGAGCTTCTCATCCAACATCACCCCCAAGTCCCTCTCCGCAGGGCTGCTTCCCAGCCAGTCACTGCCCAACCTGGTTTTGTGCTTGGAATTGCCTTGACCCAGATGCAGGGCCTTGCACTTGGCCTTGTTGAAGCTCATGAAATTGGCTTGTTCCCACCTCTCCAGCCTGTTCAGGTCCCATCAGATGTCATCCCTGCCCTCTGGCATGTCTGCTGCACCACACAGCTTGGTGTCTTCAGCAAACTTGCTGAGGATGCACTCAATGCCTCTGTCCATGTCACCCACAGAGATGTTGAACAAGTCTGGTCCCAGAACTGATCCCTGAGGGACTCCATTTGTCAGTGGTCTCCACTTGGACATGGACCCATTGACAACCACTCTTTGAGTGTGGCTATCAAACCAGTTCTTTATCCATCTGGTGGTCCACTCATCAAACCCATGTTTCACCAGTTTGCAGACCAGGATATGGTGCAGGACAGTGTCAAAGGCTTTGCTCAGGTCCAGGTAAATGACATCAGTTGCTCACCCCTCATCTATTAATGTTGTGACTTGTTCATAGAAGGCTACCAGTTTTGTCAGGCAGAATATGCCCTTGGTGAAGCCATGCTGATTTGACCCAATCACCTTGTAGTGGGTTTGCAGTTACCTGACCCCCCACCTTTTATAAACCCTGGCTAAAACTCAGAAAAAAACACTGGAAGTTAATAAATGAAGCTTTATATTTACAGCGATGCAAATATACAAGCAAATATTTACAGGATATAACAAATATTTACAGATATATACAGTAAAAAGGTAANCATTCTCCACTTAGCTCAAACAAACACACACCTCTTCACTATTCTCCTGTCTTGGTAGTGCCTTCAGGAGGATCTGCTCCATGATCTTACCAGGCACAGAGGTGAGACTGACTGGCCTGTAGTTGCCTCCCTCCTCCTTCCTACACTTTCTGAAAATGGGAACTATATTTCCCCTTTCCCAGTTAGTGGGGACTTCACCAGACTGCCAAGAATTTTGGAATATAATAGAGAGGGGTTTAGCAACCTCATCCGCCAGTTCCGTCAGTATCCATGGGTGTATCCTGTCGGGACCCATGAACTTGAGCACTTTCAGTTTCTTCAGGTGATGACGAACCTGATCTTCACTTATGCTGGCAGTTCTTCCTTCCAGTCCCTGCCATTATCTTCCATGAGTCCGGGAGTGTGGCTGGAGGCCTTTGCAGTGAAGACTGAGGTAAAGAAATCGCTGAGAACCTCAGCCTTTTCCATGTCACTTGTGACCATTTCACCTGTTTCCTTTCTGAGGGGGCCCACACCTACCCTAGTACTCTTTTTACCATTAATATACCTGTAGAAATTCATGGTGTTTCCTTTGACCTCCCTCTCTAGATTCAATTCAAACTTTCAAACTGCGCTTTGGCTTTCCTAACCAGATCTTCAGCTGCTCAGGCAGCTTCCTTATATATATCCCCATTCTAGCTGCCCTTACTTCCACTCATTGTACAGTTTCTTTTCATGTGACAGCATGTCCAGGAGCTCCTTGAAGGTACATCAGCAAAGCCTAAAACTTAATTGGTGGCAAAATCCTTTCTCTTTTGTTCAGAGTGTTGAACCTCTAAGCTGGAAAACACAGAATATACCTGAAACGAAGAAACCTGGAACAAAGTTTTAACTGGCAGCCTAGTATTTTTGTGAGCTATGATCTCCATTCTGTAGTGAGAGAGACATTTTGTCCTAATTTACTTCTATTTTATGCCATATATGCTTTTAATATTTTTTTCCCTTTTTCTAAAATTCTGAGAATAACGACACAAATTCACAGGCACTAAATGTATACTATTCCTTAAAATTCTTCAAATACTTTAAAGCTTTCTGTGATAAAATTTCTAGACAAGTTTGACTTCACAATCTATGTCCTGTCAATAAGAGGAAGGACATACAAAATAAGCAGGAATATTTTAGATTTACTAGTTTAGATAATGTGTTAAGATCTGCCCACAAACATGTTGCATTTAATTTTTATTCTTCCCATAAATCTCAAGTACAAGTTTGCACTGTGAAGCACAAGTAAGCAAATACGTCTTGCTATAGTAGATGCTTTGATTGTCATCATGAGAGATGTTCTCTCACAGAGGACTAATTTTTCCTGAAGACTGAAATAATGGGGTAGTTTTACAACTCTTGGGAAAAGGCCATGAGCAGGAAACATTTTGAAGTTTTCTTCATCAGGCTCTTCTCAGTGGTGCCCAATAACAGGACAAGGGGCAGTGGATGGAGACTGAGGCATAGGAAGTTCCATGTACACATGAGGAGGAATTTTTTCACTGTGAGTTTGACAGAACTCTGGAATAGTCTGCCTAGGGTGGTTGTGGACTCTCCCTCTCTGGAGATATTCAGGACCTGCAAGGATGCATTCCTGTGTGATCTAATATAGATGATCCTTCTTGCAGGGTAATCAGACTAGATGATCTTTTGAGGTCACTTCCAGCTCTTTACATTCTGTAATTCTGTGATATAATTGTGTTAAAAGAATACAGATCATAAGTGACAATGCAGTTGTTCAAGATAATATGCCTGACTTGTGAATTATGTTTTAGTTTATGCATTACTGATGGTCCGTCCATCTTTTAAAAAGCACACAGGTAAAGCTATTGGGTTATAAGTACCAAACATGCTGAGAAAACAAATCACTCAACAAAATGTATGTCATTATTGTAGCCATTTGGTAGTTGATATTCCAGTTTCACAAATTTCTTCACCTTTTGCATGGCAAAGGTTTTCTGATTTTATACTGTTTGTGGTGATCCAATTTGTATAAATTTTCAAACTTGCTAATAATTGTTTATTTTATCAGGTAAGTAAACAGGGTACTGTTACACTGAGTCATTCAAGGAGCTGCTGCAGTGATATGAGCCTTCTTTATAACTTTCTGGATGAAGTGTCTTCATTCTCTTTGAACTTAACTCTTAATTGTGTTTTAATTTTATTTATTTTTTTGTTTTGCTAATTTTATTTTTAAAATATATATATATGACTTGCTAAGCTTTTTCCTCTCCATTTTTTCTAGTGGTTTATGATCTCTGTCTATCATTCAGTCTTATACAGTTCTTTGGACTTTCACCGTTTCCAGTAACACATCTGTTTTCGAGCACCAACTTGAAGAATTGGGTATGGATATGAAAAGCAATCCAGGGGAAAGGCTTACCTCTTTGGGTACTTATTGATATCAAATGTGGTATCTGTCCCCAGAGTGGCTTAAATTCTGTCACGTGCTACACAGAACTGGTGCTAAATGTGGATTTCTGACTATAATGGATGAATATTTTCTTGTTGAAAATTGCTTTATTCTGAAGGTCTGTTGATTTAGAAGGATAAAATCCAAAACAAACAAAACCACACACATGCATGCATTAGTGTCCATGGTACATTTAGTAATAATGAGGTTTTTCTTAGCTCCCAGATGAAATGGCACTGAATCAGTTATGATTAGCTGATTATCTTTACCTACAGAGACTTGTTTCAGAGTGAACTAGCTAGATTAGTTACATAGGAAGAATGTAGTGAGCTATTAGTTCAACAGTACACTTGTTCTTTGGCCTTGTTTCACTCAGCAGGATACAAACATTCATAATTCATATATACAAGCAAGTAATATAAAATCCAATCATGGGTGCAGTTCCTCCAAACATCTTGTGAATAAAATTAACCTTATGCGGATCAAACGCAGGACAATTGGCAATCTTTCTTGTACATACAGGTACACATATGCACACACACACGCCACATATGTAAAAGTATGTACAGGAAGATGTAGACTTTCAATTGCTGAACAAAACAGTAACTGTTCAAGACTCCAGGCTAGTGTAGGAGCAATGAAGGAATGTTTTGTCTGCACAAACTTATGCAGAAGTCATGCAGAGTGAGATTATACAACTAAACATGAAAGTCTTTGCCTTATCTGTCATTTGGTGTTTATTCATAGCTAGTGGAGAGAAATAAGCACTTCTAAGATATTACTTGTTCTAAAGAAGACATATAGAATATAGCATGTCTTTGCCTCTGTCTAATTCTCTCTAGCCTCTGTTTAATTCTCTCTATTGTCTATGAGAAGAGGTTGGGGTGACCGGCTTAGATAGGTTAACCTGTTTTATAGGTAAAAAGAACTCTATATTCATTTTAAGAGCAGTAAGAAGCCCTTATTCATAATTTTTGATGCATTTCATAGTTATCTCAATTTGAAGATATCATATTCTTGCAATAGTGTTTCAAAAACTAATAGTTCTGGGTACTATGACGCAATCTGCCTGCCAGCAGGCATTTCCAAATCTTTAGTATGTACTGAGAGCAAAAAGAAAGCTAACAACCTCAGACAAGAGGAGGCGTTATTTTTACATCTTTTATTTATGATATTTGGCTAGCACTAGGATTTTTTGTGTATAGGTTTTTTTCCATTTTTTAATTAACATTCTTGGTGAACAGCCCCTTACTGAAAAAAAACTGTCAGAATAAGGAAATACTCTATGATAGATCTGGGCCCATTAGCATTACTGAAGTTATTTTGTTCATTTAAATACCCATCTCAGGAATGTTTTGAAGAAAAGTCAAGTCATTCATAATGAAAGAGGTTTGAATAACTTTCTTATGCAATTTTAGCTGACAGTATAATTTTAAGTCATGCAGAGCTCTGCTCAGAGACTGTTTTATATATCTTGGTGATGCTGTGCATGTTCTACTTCCACTGCTCATCAAAGTGTGTGGGGAGGGAAGAGGAGGAGAGAGGAGGTACAATGCTTCTTTTTATCTGAAGACTAAGCACTTCAAAGTGGACTGCTTGAAATTTGAAATGCACAGAACTGGCTAATGTGATCTGTGTTGTAACAGAAAGAATACAGTCCTCTCAGAAATTAGTAAACTAATAATTTTTCAGCTATCCACCTTACTTTTTTTCTTCTTTGCCAGAACTGCCAGAGATATTCGTCCTAGAAAAGGCCTGTGGAAGATGTTTTCTAAGTTGTATACTTTTTAATATGCTATAGTACCTAATTGTTCAAGATACCTGCAAGAAAAAAAATGTTTTCTATCTTGAATACTCTTTAAACAATCTACATTTTTCAAGTGATTTTTTAAAATTATAAAAGAGCAATCATTCCATATTTCTTCAGTGACTAATCATGGATCACTTGCTGCTGGAAATTACAAATCCAAACACTCTATACTACAAATGGTACAAAGACAAATTCCATTATCTCTAAAACTTGCCAATTTGGAGTTCTTTACAACTAATATTGCATTGCAACATACTAATAAACCCATGTAGACAGTAGTGGATAGTAGAATAGATTCTCATGCTCTCAGGCTTAGAAGAGGTACTGACATGTTAATATCAGGATTCTCACTTTGTTTGGGTGTTACTATGTTAGCCATAGAAAGCACTGGTTTTTGTGGGTTTTTTCTGATTATGGCAAAATATTTAACATCTATGATATATTCGGTGTAACAGGCTTTGTTGACAGTCCTGGATTAAGTTTGCAGTGATCAAACACAAAGCTTCCCAGTAGGTGTTCTCATGCACTCACTCCACTGACTACATGATTGCCATATCTTATATTTTTTGCCATTTCTTTTTGCTATTTCTCCACATTATAATTCTTTCCAACTAATAAAAAACCAAAATGAAACCAATCAACCAAAAAATCCCACACACCCAACCCAATCCAGCAACAACAAAAATAGAAAAGGGAAGAAAAAAAAAAAAAAAAAGCCCAGAACACAAGCAAAGAACATCAACAAAAAAGTGTTTATAAACAGCACTGTACTACACTGTCACATTTGATAGTCATAGTTCTCTAGTCTGCTATGGAGATGTAACCTAGTATTTGAGTAAATTATCATAGAATCACAGAACAGTTGGAGCTGGAAGAGACTTTAAAGACTATCTATTTCCAACCCCCATACCATGGTCTGGGATACCTCCTATTAGACCAGGTTGGTCAAGGCTCCATTCAACATGATTTTTAACATTGCCAGGGTAGGAGCCTTCTGTCTTAATACCGCAAGGACTGGAACTTATTTTCCCTGGGCAAGCTATTTCAATGCCTCACTATGCTCATGCTGAAGAATTTCTCCATTGTCTATCTGACAAAAAAATTACAAAGTCTGTCCCATTTTCTGTGATTTCATTGATGAATGCATATTTCCACTACAAAAGTTACTGACAGAACCAGTATGTCTATGATTCATCTAACCTCTGCTGCCCATTTTTTTAACTTTCACAGCTACCCATTGTTTTAATGAATTCACATCATTTTGGACATGCTAAGGATATGATTTACTCAGTAACACTTAGTGGTAACATCTGAAAATTCATCATTTATTTATAGCGATTTTCCATATCACAGTGTGTCTCCTCTCTTCTGTTGGAAGCACAGGAGGGAGGAAGACAAGCAGGCTAGCTGGCTGCCTGGCTTTATTCTAAATGTCTCGTTTTCAAAGGCTATTAGTACAAATGTTTAAAGATTTTACTGAAAGGTTCAAAGGAAGTTAATATGAATGTTGAAATTAAAAAAAATGTTAGTAATAAAACTTTTGAAACTTGTCAAAAACAACAAATGACAAAATGCATGAAGTTGGAAGGAATCGTTTGACCCAACACACCTGCTGAAACAGGGTCAGGTTGTTAAGGACTGTATTCAGTTGGGTTTTCAATATCTCAAAGAGTGGAGGAGACACCACAGCCTCTCTGGGCAATCTTCTTTACTGCTGGATCATACTCACAGCAAAATGGTGGTTTTATTTTTTCAGACGTATTTCCATGATTTTTAATTTATGACCATATCCTCTTCCATGTCCTTGGCACCACTGAGGACTGTCTGACCCCTTGTACTCGGCTTTGGTGAGGCCAAACGTTGAGTATTGTGTTCGGTTTCAGGCACCGCAATACAGGAAAGATGTGGAGGTGTTGGAGCAGGTCCAGAGGAGGGCACCAAATTTGGTGAAGGGCCTAGAGAATAAATCTTATGAGGAGTGACTGAGTGAGCTGGGGCTGTTTAGTTTGAAAAAAAGCAGGCTGAGAGAAGACCTCGTTGCTGTCTACAACTACCTGAAGGGACATTGTGGAGAGACTGGTGCCGGTCTCTTCTCACAGGTAATTTGAGACAGAACAAGGGGGCATGGCCTCAAGCTGAGACTGGGTAGGTTTAGATTGGACATTAACATAAAAGTTTTTCATGGAGAGAGTGGTCAGTCACTGGAATGAGCTGCCCATGGAGGTGGTTGCATCACTGACCCCGGATGTGTTTAAAGGTCATTTGGATGTGGTGCTTAGGGATATGGCTTAAGGTAAATCATGTAGAATAGGGCTATAGGTTGGACTTGGTGATCCTGAGGGCTTTTTCCAACCCAGCTGATTCTGTGACCTCCTTGCTTCCTTTCATTCCAGCACTAGGTTTTTACACACATTGGTAAGATCCCCTGAAGTCTTCTCCAAGCTGAACAGTTCCAGCTGTCTCATATACTTATGAGAATGATGCTTCAGGCTCTTACCATCTTTACAACTCTTTACTGGACTTGTTCTATCATCTGCTCTTTTATACTGGGAAGCACAACAGTCCAGATGTGCCATCATTGAACAGAAAGAATCACCCATCTTGACCTTCTTTCAACATTATTAAAATTACCGTAAGTATATTTTATAAAATGAACAAGTCTGGATAATAAAATTACAATACATATCAAGACATGAAGATAGCAATATTTTAGAACTAAATTTTGCTGATTTAATATAGGAAATTACAAGAAAATGAAGCCCTGTTTTTCAACAGGTTTGATGTCACTTTTTGTCTAACTTGTAGTCCAAGGTCAACTAAGAGAGTTTGGTCCTGATCAGTTGTTAGTGACATTGTTCAAAGTGAAAAATTTGTTCCTTTCCCGTTTCTTTAATATTTTCTTCCCTTGATACCTATTTTTAGCTTAACTTATTTAAAAGTTTTAATTTCCAAACTTTGCACAAGAAGTCTGTCAAAATGTATTAGCAGTGTTATAGCCTTCCAGTAGATATCTCTGCACATTTTCTGTTTGTTCATAAAGTCATACCCTTTCCTGGGTTTTAGTTTTCTATTAGTATTTTGGTTTAGTTTTCTTGTATCACCTGACATAACAAAGCCTGTTACTAACAGGATCTGGTGTCTCTAGAACTGTGTTGTGATTTAACTCCAGCCAGCAACTAAGTCTCATGCAATCCACTTGCTCATTGTTCCCCCACCTTGGTGGGATGGTGAGGAGAATTGGGGAAACAAAAAAACAACAAAAAGTAAAGCTCATGGTTTGGAATAAGAGCAGTTTAATAACTAAATTAAACTTAACTATAACAGCAACCATAATAATAGTAGAGAAAAGGAATATAATGAAAAGAGAATGATATAAAGCCTAAGAAAGGCAAGTGCTGCACAATGTAATTGCTCATCACTCGCGGACTGATGCCCAGCTAGTCCCCAAACAGTGATTGGACCATCCCAGACAACTGCTTCATGTTTATATACTATGACATTCTATTCTGTACCCACTTTTGCAAGTTTGGGTCATCTGTCCTCATCATGCTCCCTCCCAGCTTCCTGTGCACCTACCTGCTGGCAGATCATGAGAAAACTGAAAAATCATTGACTTAGGGTAAGCTCTACTTAGAAACAACTAAAACATCCATGATTTGTCAACATTTTTCTCATAGTAAGTCCAAAATACAACACTGTATCAGCTACTAGGAAGAAAATTAACTTTCCCAGCTGAAACCAGAACTGTAGATTTTCAATATAAATTGCCAAACATATCTGACTGTCTTGCTCTCTAATCCTCACCTCTTCCAGCTGTTATTCTTTTCCCAAGTCACAAGATTCTCTTATATCAGTCATATTTAACCTCACAGTTGTAGTTACTTCCTTCTTAATGGAAATCTTTCTTACTTTAATCTCTGCTGCCCTGAATCTTTCAACTTCAATATTCTTTCTGTCATACTGTTTGTTGCTAAGACTTCATGTCACAGACAGAAAAAAAAGGGATTGCTGCCAGCTCTCTTTTCAGTGAGTCTACTCAACCTAACCTCAGACAACAGGAGTCCTATAAGGCCACCTATTCAATTTTTTTTCCTAAACAGTAGAAGTCAGTCCTTGCTGTGCACACAAATTCAGCAGCTGCTTCTTCTAGAGCCTATCATAACTCATGTCTATCTTTTAAATGTACTCAACATAAGCTAACTAATATGCTCATCACTTTCATTGTGAGTAGTCAGTGCACAGGCTGTTGCAACAGTTCTTCACAGTTATTCTGATGCAATTTTCAGTCCCTCATTGACTCAAAGATGTCCCTTGAGCATGATCTCTAATGAGCACATCTAAATTAGGTCAGATCAGTTATAGCCTAAGACTGGCACTCTTTTTCCATTAGCTATAAATGGAATTTAGGATGACGAGCTTTAAGCTAAACATAACCATTGTGAGCACTCTGGGCTCAATCGAATTGCTTACATATGGGCTTCTTTCATCTGCATAGGATCTGAAGTTTCTAACTACTGCTTCTGAATGTTACAAATGAATTGCTACATACCTGTCAGGCTAGGTTGTTGGCTTTGTACCACAAACAAAGTTAAACATGCTGTTTATGCTGTTTATGCTAATCTATTGCTTATGTTAATCTGTTTATGTTGATCTATTGTTAATGGTATATAAACTGTTCTAGTGTATCTCTTCTGATCAAAACTCCAAATTTAAAAACTCTCATAAGTTCTCTGTGTAATTACTAACAGCTTTACAGGTGTGCTTCAGATATCTTTTTGTTCCTCAGGCAGTAACTGGTGCCCATGTTTCAGCAACAGAATCAAGACCTGAGTGGGATTCAGTGTGAAATTAAGGTATCCAAATCTATGAGTAAGGCAAACTACTTAAAGTAAGGGTGTAAATGCCATTATCTGCACTAAGGTAGACATCTAACTTTCCATTACTATTCACAGAGATCTTGAACTTAGTTTGTGCTATTGACGGCTATTAGGCAATCAAAAAAATTATCTTATCCAAGACTTATGGAATACCCATGCAGCTTTGTAGCAGAATCTGGAGGTTAGCCAGTATGCCGTATTTCAAATAACACTAAACTGCTGTGCATGTGGTCAAGCTTCATCAATGTCAAAGTCACTACCATCACCAAGACTAAATGCCAGTTGAAGAGATAAACTGAATCTCTCTCCTAAATTAGATGTTATTAGTCTTCTTAGAAGTGATTACTGGAATGTATAAATGTCGGCTGGTAAAATAATTGAAAAATCAAAGGAATAGGGTCCCAGCAGTTATTGGCAGTGCTACAGAATGGAAAATGCACCCAAGAAAGCAAAAAAAAAAAGAAATAAAGTTTGTGTTATTTTTAAATAAAATGTTATTAAAATATGCTTTTCATATAAATTATTTTTAAAGCATCAGAGGAGGCAAAGCTTCTCCTATTTGCATTATTTAGAGGAAAAAAAAAATAACAAGTTTCTTTTTTTTTTTTTAAGAAGGTAGTTAATTCCTGCAAATATGGTCCCATCTTTCTTGCAGATCTGTGAGTTGAATATGCTTTGTAATATTGTTTTCACTCTGTGCTTTATTTTAATCATGTTTCAAATGCATTTGGGTATATATCACTTTATACTGTTTTTATAGTAATTAAAAAACTACCAGAGGCTAGGGTCTGAAAAACCTAAGAAAATGATTTCTTCCACAGGAATTAGGTAACACAGCATCTTCCTTGGAGAGAGACTGGAGAACCTTAAAAATTTTCTGCCTTTTGAGCTATTAAATTTAAGTGCATAACATCCTCCATGTTTGATTCTGGATATTTGAAAATGTTATTCAACTGAAACAAATTTACAACTATGCTAAATTCTCTACAGTGAAAACAAAATCCACTGAAGCTGATAAAACTTTATCCTCCTTTTTCTAATACAGATCAAAGAGGAGCATACCTTTTTATGTCTCCAATGTTTGTATTTTAACAAGAATGATAACCTCATTGTTAACATCATTTCAAATTGTGTGACCTAGTGCAGAAAACAATCAAAGCATCTTCACTCTTCACATTACCATTTCTTCCTGTTGATATTTTGGATATTTTTGCTGATGACTCAGAAAAATGTTATAGTTAAATATAGCTAGAAATCAAAGAGAGAATTTAGTTACAGCAACAAAAGAAAGTCTTAACAACCAAGAGAAGAGGCACCACATTAACTCCTTCCATTCCCCAAGGGAAAGAAATAAATATTACAAATGTAATAGGGGCATTTTACCTGAAACATCACTGGGAGAAATAAAAAGTGAAAAAAAGACTGCAGCTGTTCCAGCTTCTTGCTGTTCCTTTTGCAGTTTCTAATAAGGACATGTGAGTGGTTTGGAAACTTATTCCTTATATAACAAAGAATGGCACTTTTTCTGTGCTTTGAAATTTCATAATCCTTAGGGCTTATCTCAACAGTAATTAACCTCCATGACAACTAGCCAGATAAGACTCCACAAATCTTCTGAAATCTTCAACCTAGAAACTATTTTTCCCTTCTTTTAAGGAAATTATGAATCAATCATAACCTTGAATTTAAGTGACAACAGAGCAGTTCAAGAAAAACCTTACTTTTTCAAGATATTAATTGCTGCTCAAGTACATATTCTTGAACCTCTTATTTCAATATTAACTGAAATATCTGAACATTTTTTGAGTAACTTCTTAAAGTGCAAGAACAACACTTCCCTCATGTCAAGAGCTAGGGGGGTAAGAGGAGGAATCTTCCTTCTTTCTCTGATTATTGTAAAGAAAGAAACTGAATGAATAATTGCAGATACCCAAATGGAGAACAAAATGAGCTCATGGAAATATATGAAGTTTTATATCTTTAGTATGGGTAATTTTGCTTCTAAAGTCATTGCTGTCCCAAACCATTTATGTAAGAATTAGTGTGAGTTGCCTTATGAAGATTTTTTACTTGCAAAATCATGAAATCATAGATTGGTTTGCATTGGACAGCACTTTTAAAAATAACTTAGTTCCAACCCCCTTAATGTAGGCAGAGGCATCCTTAATTATAAAAACTCGTTCAAAAGCCCATCCAAACTGATCCTGGACACTTCTAATTATGGGTCATTCACAACTTCTCGGGGCAACCTAGTCCAGTGTCTCATCACTTTCATAGTAAAGAATTTCTTCCTCGTGTCCAATCTGAATTTACCCTTTTTCAGTTTAGAATTACTACCCTTTGCCCTGTTACTACAGGCCTTGGTAAACTCTATCTTAATAAACTATTGAAAGATCATGATAAAATGTCCCTGGAGCTTTCTTTTCTCCAAACTGAACAACCCCAGCTCTCTCAGCTTTTTTCATGGGAAGAGTATACCAGCCTTCTGGTCATTGTTATGGCTCTCATCTGAATTCATTCCAGTAGATCTATGTCTTTCTCATATCGAGGAGCCCAATGCTGGGTTCATTATTCCAGGGCTGGGTCTCTTAACAGCAGAGTAGAGAGAGAGAATCACCTCCCTCAACTTGCTGGCCACATTCTTTGTATGTGGCCCAGGAAGTGACAGGCTTTCTGGGCTGAAAGTACACGTTGCCTGCTCATATCTGATTTTTTATCTATCAGTATCCCCAGATCATTCACCACAGGACATTTCTCAATATATTTATCCCACAGTCAGTACTAATTTTGAAGTTCACCCCAACAGAGGTGCAAGACATTGTACTTGGTCTTGATGAACCTCAAGACTAAGAAAGTCCCTCTAGACAGTATCCTTTCCCTCTAGCAAATTAATGGTATGGTGCTGTCTACACAGTCTATGCATTAATAATACATTGAACAGCATGTATTCCAGTTTAGAAATCTGACTGACACTACTCAGTATTGATCTCCATTTGGACATAGAACTGTTGACTGCAACTATTCAGTCAATGGAAAAAAACAATCTGCTACATTACAGAGCCAAAAATATTCAGTAGAAGGTGGGAGGGGCTCCAGCTTATCTGACAGAAAAATAATCTTTCTACTGAAGAACTAGACAAAGAGAAGGGTGAAAGACCACAGAATCATAGAATCACAGAATATATCTGCTTGGAAGAGACATCAAAGTTCATCCCATCCAACTCTATACTCAGCACTGAAGTGTCAACACTAAACCGTGCTCCTAAGCATCACGTCCATCAATCACTTGAACACCCCCAGAGATAGTGACACCACCATTGCCCTAGGCAGACCCTGATTTGATAACCTCTTCGGTCACTGATATCCAGTCTAAACCTCCTATAGCAGAACTTGGAACCGTTTACTCTAGTCACATCACTTGTCCTCAAGGATGAGAGGCTGGCTCCCTCCTCACTCCAACCTCCCTTCAGGTAGTTGCAGAGAGTGATAACATCTCCCATCAGCCTCCACTTCTGTAGATTGAACAAATTAACAACATGAAGAGAATAGTATTATTTCAGGCATACCATGCAACTTTTGCCTGAGATTCACTGAATGAGTGGAGAAAGTTTTTTTTAAAAACCAACAAATTATAAAGGCATTTATAGGCATTTTGCACTAGAAAAAGATACATTAAGAAAGGTGCATAAGCAGAACTGTATGAAATAGTTATAGCCAAGTTTTTATAACCAGCTTACATATAACAAATATATGCACATATGGAAAAGATGGAGTTGTTAATACCTCCAAGGCAGACTTTAACCCCACTGATAGAAAAAATGTAAAGTGTCTAAACAGTTATACACTTTCAAAATAAACCAAACTACTAAACATTACAAAAAGTGAAATGCATAAAATTCTGGAACAACTCCATTCAATTTATAACATTCATATGTACTGTAAATGTGTAACTCTTTCATTTTGATTGTGGATTTTTTGGGGGTTTTTTCTTAAGTTTTTTTTTTGTGGGGTTGCTTTATTTTTTAAAATTTTCTTTTCTTCATAAAAATATCAACACAAACTTCTTTTGAGAAGAAAGAATTACGTTTTAAGATGGTTAGTGCTGTGAGTTTTGAAAATAGAGATATCCTCCATGTATGCTCTATATACCCCTCTGAGACCTAACAATTCTTGCCATGAAAACAAATGTGTTTGGGGGATGTAACAGGCTTCAAACATAAATATATGAATATCTAAGCTGGGATCTTCAGGTTTTCACAGTTTATGTGATGTGAAAGACCACAGATAATAGCTAATGAACCAAAGTCTTAGGGAGAGCAATTTACAATGTTTACATTTTTCATGGAGATCTACATCTTTGTCCAAACCTCAAAAATCTAATTTTAAAAGCTTTGAAAAGCCCAGGTAAAGAACTTAGAAGTAAGATCATTGCTTGATAATTAAATTTAATTATAAAATAATAGAAGTGAAATAAAAATAAAGAAGAACAAAAAGTAAAATAACAACTTGTTTAACAGATGGCGATACTAATTTGAAAGTTTGGAGCATATGGTACCTCTCAACTGCCCCTCATTAGAAGAGACAGCCCTCATTTTAGACCCATATCTCACACTAGCCCACTCAGACCTGCTGTTCTCACATATATTACTGTAAATTATTTACATCAGATAAGATAAATCATGAAAACAGGACTGCTGAAAAATCCTATTTATTTGCTTGAAAGACTGAATTCCCAGAATTGCTCAGAAGCTTACAGCTTCTCTTATGACATTTAAGCAAGAGTCAGATATCCACAAGAAATCATATTTAACCAATCCTTCTCTTTTTCACTTTGAGATAGTGAGCACATATGGGTCTTGTACCTCTGATCCCATTTCATAGAAGCACTCCAAGTGGGGTCTCAAAAGAGCAGAGCAGAGGGGCAGTCACCTCCCTCGTCCTGCTGGTCACACTTCTTTTGATGCAGCCCTTTTGGGTTGCAAGAGGATGATGGCAGCTCTTATTGAATTTTTCATCAACTGCCACACCCAAGTCCTCAAGACTGCTCTTGAGCTAGTCCTCGCCCAGACTGTATTCATGTTTTATGTAAATCTCTCTATTTTTCATAATCTGATTCCTTTCCAAAACTAGGCTGTATTTTTCTGATTTAAATTGATGGCAAAATATCTTTAAACTTTTTCAGAGTCATAGTAGTAGGAAAATTAATGTGATATTCAAAATGCTTTCTGTGTTTGTACATATATGTATGAAGTGTGTTTCTCCAACAACACAGAAATTAATAAAGCCAGAAATTTGAAGTTATTTACACATAAATGTATGCTTTAGGCATAGAAGTTACAAACTTATTTAAAAACACATATGGACTGTTTCTAATCAACCAAAAATGGCTTGAAATTAGATGAGAAGATGTGCTGGTGTTGGCTGGCCTGGAGTTAATTTTCTTCATAGTAGCTAGTATAAGACTATGTTATGGATTTGTGCTGGAAACAGTGTTGTTAACATTGAGAGATGTTTTTGTTACTTCAGAGCAGTTCTTGGACAGTCAAAGTCTTTTCTACTTTTCACACCACCCTACGAGCATGTAGGCTGGGAGCACATAAAATGGTACAGCTGGTACAGCTGACCGCAACAAAGGAAAGGGATAGTTCATACTGTATGACTTCATGCTCAGAAGAAAAGTGAAGGGAAAGTTGGCTGGAGGGCTGATGTTTGGGGACTGTCTGGGCATTGGTTGGTGGTGAGCAAGTGTGTTACTTTGCATCACTTTCCTGTTAGGTTTTATTGCTCTCTCTTTGGTTTTTTTTTTTTTTTTTCCTTTTTATTGCAAACTGTTACACTGAATTAAAATTATTAAGCTGTCTTTATCACAACCTATGAGTTTTCTCACTTTTACTTTTCTAATCCACTTTCCTCCATATTGTTGAGGAGGGCATGAGCAAGCAGCTGGCTGGTTCTTAGTTGTAGATGCACATATACAGATGCACATATACAGAGATTTTTTGCTTGTTTGTTTTGGGGGATTTGTTGGGTTTTTTTGTTTGTTTTTGGTTTGTTTTTTTTTTGTCATGTGAAACATGTAGTTAAGCCTGACCAGCAAGACAAAGGAGGTGATTCTGACCCACGTATTCTGCTCTCATGAGACCCCACCTGGTGTAGTGTGTCCAGTTCTGGTGCCCCTAGCATAAGAGGGACTGCTGGAGTGGGTCCAGAAGGAGGCCATGAAGATGATTTGATGGCTGGAACACCTCTCCTATGTGGACAGGCTGAGAAATTTGCATCTGTCCATCTTGGAGCAAATAAGTCTCTGGGGAAACCTTGTATTTGCCTTCCACTACCTGAAAGGAGCCTACAAGACAGTAAGAGGCTTTTTACAAGGGTTTGTAGTGATAGAACAAGAGGGAACTGATTGAAGCTTGAGAAGGGCAGATTCAAAGTAGATATTAGGAAGAAATTCTTTACAGTGAGGGTAGTGAGACACTGGAATGGATTGTCCAAGGAGGTCATGAATGCCCCCTCCTTGGAAGTGTTGAAGGCCAGGTTGGATGAGGCATTAAGTGTACTGGTCTAGTGGAAAGTGTCCCTGCCCATGGCAGGGGAATTGGAACTAGATGATCTTTAAATTCCTTTCTGACTCAAACCATCATATGAATTGATGAATCACATAGACCCAGACATGTTGGAATTTTTTTAAAGTTGCATTTTGTTTTCTGCTTCTCCTGTTTTTAATTGAGACTTATCATGAATTAAAGCATAGGCTGCTAGTTTGAGTGGCTTCTGTCCTGTCTTGTAAACACTGAAATAGGCTTCCTAGAGATGTAGCTGAATCCCCATCCACAAAGGTGTTTAAAAGATTCGTAATGTGGTGCTAAGGGATGTGGTTTATCACTAGGCTTGGTAGTTAGACAATGATATGACTCCATGATCTTAAAGGCCTTCTCCAGATGAAATGATTCTGTGATTATGTGTTCAGGTCCTTTATTGCCAGCATGCAGCCAACACCGCAGTACATCTGTAGTGGGTTTGCAGTGACCTGACCCCCCCACCTTTTAAAACCCCGGCTAAAACTCAGAAAAACACACTGGAAGTTAATAAATGAAGCTTTATATTTACAGCAATGCAAATATACAAGCAAATATTTACAAGATAAAACAGATATTTACAGAAATATACAGTAAAAAGGGTGATACACACCACACCCCTCCCGGAGACCAAAATCCCCAAGAGAGGATAATCAAACTCCCCTACCACCTTTCCCCCCTTCCCCCATTTTTATCTCACCACTTGATGATGCTGCAGATAAGCTGGAGATCAGGAAGATTAGTAATAGAAGCAGAAATTAGTCATTTTAGTGATTTAACTCTGAATTAGTTCAAAGGCATAGAGACAAAGGAAAAAAGCTGCCGGAGCCAGCACAGACCCAAGCCAGACTGGCCCTCTGCAAGCACACTGGCTATCTCATGTTTTGAGAACATTTCCCAAAACAATTTTTTTTTCTCTGTCTCAGTGAAACTCGGTGAAGTGACACGGTATGTTTAACTCTCTCTCAGCCAATAGTCTAATTTCTCACTCAAATTCTCCAATTAGCTCAAACCAACACAACATCTAGCTCTACCACTAGTAGAGATGGAGCAGATTGATGCATTAAAAAAAAAAATAGTTTTTTCTTTTAAAAAATGTATGTTGCTTACATCAAAATCTTATTTGGAAAGACGTAAGTTTCAACTAAGAGATCAAAATAAAAATTCTTAGGATATATTAAAGAATTGGCCATTTCATCTTTAACAGTCTGACTCAAAGAGCTAAATATTTCTCTAACAAAAAATACATCCTTTGTTTAGTGGCAGACATCTGAAGTGCTTTCTATGGGGAAAAAAAAAAACCAAGAAAAAAAGTGTTCTTTGGCAACAAGTTTGAGTCCTTTGGCAAACTGTGATATCATGTTACAGAGGCATATGTAACATTGCAGCTTCTACAGCATATATTTCTAGGAGTCAAAACAATGGCAAAGGGAAAGAAAATATAGCCTGCAGAAGCTGAAGTGATCCAATTGTGTTGTAAACTGTATAGAGGAACACTGAGTTATTGCTGGAATGATAAGACTGAGGGTGGGATTTAGTGGACATAAATTACCAAGCTACACAAAGCCCAGCAATGACAATAACGTAACAGGCATTACACTGAGAATGTGAAAAGGTTCAGTCAAAACAATATCTTCTTTTTATTTTTTTTCTTAACAGAACTAGTTCAAAGTATATGACTATGGAAAATTAGAAGAGTAATTCTGTTAGCTAGAATATTCTCTCAAATTTCAACAATTTATAACAGATTGTGTGGGGAAAATGTGGTTTGTGCTATCAGTAGCCTTCATAGGGTTTCTCTTTTATGTACTTGTACAGTCTTCACCTGTACCCATATCAGCTTTAAAATCCATTACTTTCCATAGCTTCTTCTGCTTACCCTGACAATATTAGAAGGAACACATTTTCTTGAAAATCTCAGACTTCTAGCAGTAAAGTGATGGTTTCAACCGATAGTCCATGGTTCTACCTGCAGAAACAAACTGTGGATAGCTGATTCCCCTTCACCTTTCTGTGTCACTACTGATTTTGAAGATATCTTGCCTAGTCTCTTTGGTTGCTTGTTTTCCAGAATGAAGGGCCATAACTTGAAATTCAGTTCAAGGAAGCCATTTGATACATATGTTCATAGAATATTGATCCTTTACACTCCTTCTCTACTTTCTGCTTTCACTTTCTACTACATTCTTGTTAAGAGAGAACAGAACTGTGCAAAATATATAAGGTACCACAGTGAAACTACATTATATATGGAAGTAACATACTACTGTAATATGTATTGTTATATAATGTAGATTATTGAGAACTATAACCTTATCATTTATGCTGCTTATAGAATAGATGTTAGTCTTCTAGAAATATAGTTTGATTAATGTATTTCAGCTCAGAAATGGCTAAATAGCAGATTGGAGACTATTACGGATTATGTGATTAATATTGGTAGAAATGTTAGAGATTTTTCTGGGACTGTACATTTTGCTTGGACAAGAAAAAGAAAAAAATGTATACCTCTGGCATGTGAAATGTTTCTATAATTTGATTGTGCTTATTTGTGATTAATGTAGAAATAAAATAAGATTAAATTTGACTTAAAATGAGCAATAATGAATACAGTCATACAAAACCATATTGTAAGAAGATGTTAAAAGAGAGAACAGGACAAAATAAATTAATAGAACAAAGTGAAGTAACAAAAAGTTCACAGAATTTGAGTTTAAAAAGCATGTAGTAAGTATAAGTCAGTGCAATAGGCACTGTTTGTGCTCCATTTTCTGGTAATGTCCATGTTATCTATGTTGTAGTTAAGGACAGGTGTTCTGAAGAATCTCGCATTGTAACGGAAAGATAGGAGCCCCTCCTTTATAGCAAATAGCCTTGAGTTAGGACGTAGAAACATGGATGTGACGTTTTGTATGCTATAAAAAGCACTGCCACGTTTTAATAAACGCCATTATGCCTTTTGCTATCCATCATATTGATGTTTGTAGATGATGGCCCGAGCAGCCTGGGTTTGGCTGTTTGTGTTGCCCTTGA
>VWZI01004181.1:1663-50757 GCA_013396835.1 Psilopogon haemacephalus
GATATGAGGACAGACTGAAAGAGTTGGGGCTGTTAAGTTTGGAGAAGAGGAGGCTCCCAGGTGACCTTCTGGTGGCCTTCCAGGATCTGAAAGGGCCTACAGAAAACTGGGGAGGGACTTTTTAGGCTCTCAGGTAGTGCCAGGACTAGGGGGAATGGAGCAAAGCTGGAGGTGGGGAGATTCAGATTGGATGTGAGGAGGAAGTTGTTGAGCATGAGAGTGGTGAGAGGCTGGAATGGGTTGCCCCTGCAGGGAGGTGTTTGGGGTCAGATCCCTGGAGGTGTTTGCAGCTAGGCTGGCAGAGGCTGTGGACAGCCTGCTCTAGGGTAGGATGTCCCTGGGCATGGCAAGGGGGGGTTGGAACTGGCTGATCCTTGTGGTCCCTTCCAACTCTGACTGATTCTCTTATTCTAAGCACTAACTGGTCAATGTTAGTGGCTGCACAGCATCCAGAGTTGGGTGACAGAGCTTTTTAAAGATGACATTTCAAAGAGACAAAAAGGTGCTACTCCATCTCTTCTCAGAGATTTATTCTTTCTGGGCATCGCATCACAAACAAACTTCATCGTGTTTATCCCACTAAAATCAGACACAGGATCTATAATTCTAGGAGATCTGTGCACATTTCTGCTAATTGTGCAATAGCAGAATGTTGGCTTGATCACAAACCTGCCTGAAAAAGGGCTGAGGAAACTGGGGATATTCTGCTAACATTGGCAGCAGCACACAGCTAGCAAAGGGCTGTTTAGTATTGCTGCTTTGGAGCCCTATTACAGTTTTGGAGCCCTTATTACAAGAGAGATGTGGAGATGCTGGAGTTGTCCAGAGATGCTCTCCGTCTCTAGCAAAGTCCAACTCTAACCACAGTGAAGCTTTTTAACGATACATCTGGTCCAGCTCCATCTCACAGTTCAGGGACAGAATCCCCTTCTCAAGATGAAAGTGTCTGCCTCTGGCTCCTGGATTGTGCTTTCCTCCTCACCCATACAGCCAATTATCTTGCAAATCTGGTCTAGGGTAGGGTGTCCCCGGGCATGGCAGGGGGGTTGGATGTTGATGATCTTTGTAGTCTCTTCCAATGCTGATTGATTCTATGATTCTATGATGCCACCCACAGAGTGGGTCTCATTCACAGCTCCTACCACCACAAAATTGTGGCCATCCATTCTTCACCAGGTAAATGCTCACAGAATCATAGAATACAATCATAGAATGAGTCAGGGTTGGAAGAGACCACAAGGATCAGCCAGTTCCAACCCTCCTGCCATGCCCAGAGACACCCTACCCTAGATCAGGCTGCCCACAGCCACATCCAGCCTGGCCTTAAACACCTCCAGGGATGTGGCCCCAGACACCTCCCTGGGCAACCCATTCCAGGTTCTCACCACTCTCCTGCTCAACAACTTCCTCCTCACCTCCAGCCTGAATCCAGGGTGTCCCTGGGCATGGCAGGGGGACTGGAACTAGATGATCCTTGTGGTCCTTTCCAACCCTGACTCATTCTATGATTCTGTGATTTGATAGATGAACAAGATACAGGCCAGGGATCAGAATTAAGCCAACATGCTGTAGATCTGCATCAGCTCAATGCAAACCACAAACCATTTCTCCATCGTACTAAGGAGATGCAGAGCGATGAAGCTAAATAAGCCTCATGGAAGTCAATCCCCATTACCCTTCTTTTCTCCAGGCTTTGTTTTGAACAGCTACCTGCCTTTGGCATTCTTCAACACAAAGCTGCATCACAAAGTTGAGTGAAAGAACAAAGTGGCTCCTTTTATCTGCCTCTGTATCTTCTGAGTAAATATTGCATCACTGTTCTCCCCAGGAAACATCTTTCATCTTTGTTTTAAGGGTGTGGGCAAGCTAATGCAGCTGTGAGAACTCATCCTCCTTTTCCATCTGAGAGCCAGCACTCTGAGGGCACTCTCCTTCCACAAAATAACAAGCATCCCTGTCACATCCTTGCTGACCACACAGACACTGCTCACCAGAGGTCAGCTCGCTGGAGACTTTTGGCTGCTGAGGGCAGCAAGAACGGTTGTGTGCTAAACTTTCTTCCCCTTGAGACAGCATCAAAACAGCTCGCAGCAAATCAAAGCATCTCTGTGGCTCGATGCCATCTGTTACCCTTTGCAGAAGTGTCAGGGTATTTATGTCCCCTGAGAGCATCTGCATTAGCTGTAGGTAAAGACTCCCTTCCACATATCCAGCTCTGCACAGAAATAGAATGGCTGCAGAACAGATGGGGGGTGGGAAACAATTATTATTTTTAGGACAAATTATTATTAGGACAATTATTATTAGGAGAAATCCATACTATATGGAGCAGTTCTGTTCCTTATATAATCACACAAGGTGAGTGTGATGGTTTGGGAGTTCCCTGTCCCACACAGACATTTGAATTCACCCAGACTAGACTCATCTGGCTGGAAGTTAAGGAATGAAGCTTTAGAGTCACAGCTTAGCAAAACAGACAAGCAGAGATTTACAATAGATTGCAAACATTTACAGCTACATACATCAAAAATGTCATACAGGAACACAATATCCCTCCCAGCAACCAGAGTCCCAAAGAGAGGTTCCCAACCACCCTTCCACCTTCTCCCCATCTCCTGGTCTCATTACAAATAGTTACACCTATATACATTAAAAAGGTAATACAGGAACACAATACCCCTCCCAGCAACCAGAGTCCCCAAAAGGGGTTCCCAACTACCCTTCCACCTTCTCCCCACCTCCCGGTCTCTTTAAAAATAGTTACACCTATATACATTAAAAAGATCATACAAGAACACAATGCTCCTCCCAGCAACTACAGTCCCCAAAAGGGGTTCCCAACCACCCTTCCACCTTCTCCCTACCTCCTGGTCTCGTTACAAATAGTTACACCTATATACATTAAAAAGGTCATACAGGAACACAATACCCCTCCCAGCAACCACAGTCCCCAAGAGGGGTTCCCAACCACCCTTCCACCCTTTCCCCACCTCCCAGGATCATTACAAATAGGTACAGCTATATACATTAAAAAGGTAATACAGGAACACAATGCTCCTCCCAGCAACCCTGGGCTCTGTCCCCAAAAGGGGTTCCCAACCACCCTTCCATCCTCTCTGACTTCCAGAGATAATCAAGTCCAACCTCCCTGCTAAAGCAGGGTCACTCACAGCAAATCACCCAGGAACACATCCAGGCTGATTTTGAAGAAGAAGGAGACTCCACAACCTCTCTGGGCATCCTGTTCCAGGGCTCCAGCACCCTCACTGTGAAGAAGTGTTTCCTCGTATTGAGGTGGAACCTCCTGTGTTCCAGGCTGTACCCACTGTTCTTTGTCCTATCACTGGGCACCAGCAAAAAGAACCTGACACCTTCATCCAGACACCCACCCCTCATAATTATAGACATTAATAAGATGCCCCTATCTGTATTTAGATGTTGATAAGAAATTTCTTCCCTGTGAGGGTGACAGAGCCCTGGAAGAGGCTGCCCAGGGGAGCTGTGGAGTCTCCCTCTCTGGAGATATTCAAAATCCACCTGGATGTGTTGCTGTGTGATCTGCTATAGGAGATCCTGCTCTGGCAGGTGGGTTGAGCTGGATGAGCTTTGGAGGTCCCTTCCAGCCCCTGCCATTCTGTGATTCTATGAATACTTAACAGGTTAGAAGGCTGTAAAGGCAGTGTACAGTGCTGAGTCTGCACTTACTCATAGAATCATTTAGGTGGGAAAAGACTGTCAAGGTCACATCCAACCACTAACCCTACTCTACCAAGCCTACCACTAAGCCACACCATCTCCAAGCACCACATCTGCATTCCTGTGTGATCTGCTATAGGAGATCCTGCTCTGGCAGGTGGGTTGAGCTGGATGAGCTTTGGAGGTCTCTTCCAGCCCCTGACATTCTGTGATTCTATGAATACTTAACAGGTTTAGGGGGCTGTAAAGGCAGTGTACAGTGCTGAGTCTGCGCTTACTCATAGAATCATTTAGGTGGGAAAAGACTGTCAAGGTCACATCCAACCACTAACCCTACTCTACCAAGCCTACCACTAAGCCACGTCATCTCCAAGCACCACATCTGCATTCCTGTGTGATCTTCTATAGGAGATCATGCTCTGGCAAGGGAGTTGGACTGGATGAGCTTTGGAGGTCCCTTCCAGCCCCTGAGATTCTGTGATTCTGTGTTCAGTCCATGGCTGCACTTCCCCCACGCACACCTGCCTCTGTTCTCTCACAGCAAAATGCTTGCAACCGAAGCATCATCGCCCCTTCAGCTCCTGGCTGATCAGGAGAGGTACAGCCACGTAGCCTTTGATTTCTTTCATGAGTTAATCATCACAGATGCTCATGAAAAAAAGAAACACTTCTTCTCTCCAAGGGCTAAGCTCTGCATTGTCTCCACCACAAAACCACACACCTTCTACTCAGCCTTACTGTTTAAAGCTCCTACTGCTCAACTGTTGTAATCAACACTGGTACCACTGTTGATTACATCTAGTCCCCAGGAGCTATAAGGAAAGAATACAAAACAAACCACAACACAACCCTCTACAAGCAAGATTTAGTTCTCCAAGGAGAAAAAAGCAAATTTCTTAGTACTAAAAGTCTTTGTTTCCATAAGTACGGAACAAAATGCAAGACCAGTGACTATTTTTGGAAGTTTAATGTGCAGCTTAAACTCAATTTAAATGATACTACTGTTAGATAAGCAACCTCCACTTTTACTACAAGTGTGGAAATGTTCACACAGCTCCTCTGATCCACATTTCTTTTTTTGCTTTCATAGAATCAGAGAATCAGCCAGGCTGGAAGAGAGCTCCAAGATCATCTAGTCCAACCTAGCACCCAGCCCTAGCCAATGGCACTAAGTGCTCCATCCAGGCTTTTTCTGAACACCTCCAGGGATGGGGACTCCACCACCTCCCTGGGCAGCCCATTCCAATGCCAATCACTCTCTCTGTCAAAACTTCTTCCTAACATCCAGCCTATACCTCCCCTGGCACATTTTGAGGCTGTGTCCCTTTGTTCTATTGCTGGTTGACTGGGAGAAGAGCCCAACCCCACCTGGCTACAACCTCCCTTTAGGTAGTTTTAGGCAGCAATGTGTCTTAGGCATCCCTAACCCTCCTCTTCTCCAGGCTCCTCAGGTAATGGGGAGGGAACAGCTAATCGGAAAGGGATTAACAGGCTCAGCAGAGGTCCTGCCTGCCTCCAGTCCCTGAGAAAACTCCTCCTGCAGGTTTTAAAGAGTAATCATTTCCTCAAGGCCCTTGCTGAATTCCTCATTGACATGTGCCAAGGGCTGCCACACTCCCCTGCAGTTTCAATTACACTGTCAGGCGCCCATTTGTTTGTCCTCGTTAGCTGCTCTGCTCTTAACTGTGGTTCGTGGCGCCCCTAATTAGGGCTGCTGGCACCAACGCCTCTCAGCTTCAGAGGTAACAACCCAGGCTTGCCTTGGGAGCCTGCAATGGGTGGGAACAAGTGGGAGAGCAGAGGACTGAGAGGGGAAAGAGCAGCGATGCACTCAGTGTAGGTACAAAAGGAGCGCGGAAAACACTGAGTAGCGTCTGAAAATAATTATGGCCTCGTGGGAAGAAAGAGCTTTGAACAGCCTTCAGAGAGAAACTGAGCTGTGGAAAAACAGGAGCAGCCTCTAATGCCAGAATGGTCCTTGAAGTCCTGGTGATCGTTTCTGCTGCAATATACTCTGCTCTCCTCACACCCCAGCTGCAGCACTGTGTGCAGCTCTGCAGCCCCCAGCATGGACATGGAACGGTTGGAGCCAGTCCAGAGGAGGCCAACGAGAGGAGGGCTGCAGCAGCTCTGCTCTGAGGACTGGCTGAAAGAGCTGAGGCTGTTCCACAAGAGGAGGCTCCCAGGTGACCTTCTCGTGGCCTTCCAGGATCTGAAGTGGGCTACAAAAAAAAAAAGCTCGGGAGGGACTTTTTAGGCTGTCAGGTAATGCCAGGACTAGGGGGAATGGAGCAAAGCTGGAGGTGGGGAGATTGAGATTGGAGGTGAGGAGGAAGTTGTTGAGCATGAGAGAGGAGAGAGCATGGAATGGGTTGCCCCTGCAGGGAGGTGTTTGGGACCACATCCCTGGAGGTGTTTTTGGCCAGGCTGGCAGAGGCTGTGGGCAGCCTGCTCTAGGGTAGGGTGTCCCTGGGCACAGCAGGGGGATGGGAACTAGATGATTCTTGTGGTCCCTTCCAACCCTGACTGATTTTGTGATTCTAACCCAAGAAGCCTCTCACTGTGGCAGTGCCAAGAATCAAGGGAAAAAAAAAACTCACTAGGAGATGTACTAACTGAAACAAGCCCAAAAGCATCCACTCCAACTTTTGGGGAGGGCAAGAGCTCATATTTCTGTTTTGTTTATTATCAGAAAGAAATACAATGCATTTCCCACCCCATAAAACACACATATAATGTTTTGGGGTTTTTTTTGGTGGTAATAAGACTCAGGAGAGGCATAAAATACTCCCAAGGGGTTCTGCAGTTCAGAAGAACACTGTAAAACAGTTTGATAACTTGGAGATTACATTTCCCTCTATTCACCACACACTCTCTCAGAGAGAGAAACACACACACACACAAAAGCCTGCCAAGGAGAACGTTATTGATGCTTTATAACTACAAGCCAATAAACCTCATGAATTTAATTTATTTGAAGACTGCAATAGAAGCAGGAAGATAAGTAGCATCCTTAAATTCAGGATCATTAATTTAATACCTACACACCACCCCCCCCAAAGCACACCAGCCAGCTTTCTACGTTAAAGCTCTTCATGGTTCTTTTACCCAGAGCAAGCAAACCCAGTAAATAGCATTTGGGAAGGAACATTGCAAGCCCATTCTGCAGAGTGCCCATTCTGCAGAGTGCCCATCCTGAATTATCCACAGCAAAGGGTGGTTTGAGCTTTCTTCTTCACATTGTTGCTCCCGAGAATAATTAAAGGTTAAGCTGGAGAGGTGAGTGGTCTTTGCCCCTGAAACCAGTAACCCATCCCCATCTAACCTGACTCATCCTCCTACAAACACCAGACCCTCCCTCCTGCAGATCCTGCTCAGCTTGCAGATCTCATCTTCTCCACTTCACCCACTGGAGAAGACTCAGCAGCTCCTCTCCTTAGTGATCTCTAGCATGCAGCACGTTTGTGGAGGTTAGAGAGCAAGAACAGGGCTGCCACAAGAGTCATAGCAAATGATTCTTCTCCCCTACCTGAAGTAGCTACAAAGCTGACCCAAAAGGATTCAGAGCAGCAGCAGCAGCACATTCAAGCCTGCCTGTTTAAAAATTATGAGATCATCAAGCCTGCTACTATGGAGCTTCTGTAAGATGCTGGTTTCTCTAAGCCTGCTACTATGGAGCTTCTGTAAGATGCTGGTTTCTCTAAGCCTGCTACTATGGAGCTTCTGTAAGATGTTGTTATCATACAGACCCACCACAACCACCCATGCCTTGCACCAGCTGCCTTGTTTGTGGCATTTGGCACCATGGTTCCCACTGGAAAGGGCACAGAGAGCATCTGCTGAGCCTGCTCTGAGCTGTGATGAAGCTGCTCCATGCAGCAAGAAATGCTAGACCGAATCTGTAAACTCTCAAAGGCTTCAAGCAGCAAAGAAATGAAGTGGTGGGGAGTGAGGAGTGCCAAAAATCCATCAAACAGGTTAGCTGTCTTTTCAATGGTGCTAAGTAGGTATAAATGGAGAAGCTGAGCCAGGCAGAGACAGTGCAGGGGGGAGCTCAGTGAGTGGGGAAAAGGAGGGAGGCAACTCCCCTTCTGGATGGGATAAATCAGCATCTGCTTTGGTCTCAGCTTCAAATTCTTAGATGCAACTTTAAAAAAAAACAACCCAAGCAAAAAAAAGTCACAGCATCATAGTATCACAGAGTATTAGAGGTTGGAAGGGACCTCCAGAGATCATTGAGTCCAACCCCCCCTGCCAAACAAGATTACCCAGGGTAGTTCACACAGGAATGCATCCAGGTGGGTTTGGAAAGTCTCCAGAGAAGGAGGCTCCACAACCTCTCTGGGTAGCCTGCTCCAGGGCTCTGTCAAGAAGTTTCTTTGTGTTGAGGTGAAACCTTCTCTGTTCCAGTTTGTAGCTGTTGCTCCTTGTCTTATTGCTGTGGACCAGCAAAACGAGGTTGGTTCCATCCATGACAGCCAGCCCTCAGATATTTAGAGATCCCCTCAGATCCCCTCTCAGCCTTCTCTTCTCCAGTCTGAACAGCCCCAGGTCTCTCAGTCTGAAGCACTGCAGAGCTGGAAGGCTGTGAGACTGAAGGGCAGAAGGCCCTGTTAAATCAGAGAAGAGACAGACAAGAAAGGCCTGATGATGCTTCACAACTTGGGCAACGTCCCTTGGCCTGTCCTTCCACGTTTGCAATGCAAACTTTTCATATTTTAAAAGCAACTGCTTAGTTATGGAAGTTTCTTGCAAAACCTCCCTACTCACCAAGGGTGAAAAACTAAATAAACCCACTGAGTCCCTGTTCTTTCAGCTCTAAAACATGAAAGCAACATTTCTGGTCTGAATCACCACTCATCTGCCCTGCCCAGCAAAATAAAAAAGAAATAACAGCTGCTGCCTCTGAACCACATCTGCTGCTTTTTGCTACTTGGTATATCGGAGTGAGAAGCCTCACAAAGCCCAACAGCAGCAGAGGAGCAGCTCTGCAAGCACAAGTGTAAAGCTCATTCCCACCTAAATTGTCCCCTGGTATCTGCCTGTGTTCCTGCTGGAGATCAAACACACCTGTGGCAGCTACAAGTGTCACAAAAGACACTTGGTACAAACATCAGTTCACAAAGCTGTTCAGCTTGGCATTTAAACACCTCCCCTGTCCTACAACAGTAACCACAAGCGATGCTCATGAATCACCCAAAACCCAAGAGCACACAAGAACTGATCTCAAGTAGCAATATTCCAGGTGAGGTCTCACCAGAGCAGAATGGCAGAATTCCCTCTCTCCATCTGCTGGCCACACTCCTTTTAGAATAGAATAAAACAGAGTAGAGTAGGACAGAGTAGAGTAGAACAGAGTAGAGTAGGCCAGGTTGGAAGAGATGTCCAGTCTAAACCTCCCCAGTGGCACCTTGAGGCCATTCCCTCTTGCTATCACTCATTACCTGTGAGAAGAGACCAGCATCAGCCTCCCCACCACCTCTTTTCAGGTAGTTGTAGACAGGGATGAGGTCTCCCTCAGTCTCCTCTTTTTCAAACTAACCATCCCCAGCTCCTTATTCTCTATCTTTAAGACTGAATCCAACTCAGCACCACAACAGCTGTTAAGTTATGTCCAAAGTGCCATATCTACACATTTTGTTTTGTCTGGATTTTTTTTTATTATTAAACTCTGTGAACTTTGCCCAGATTTCAAGCAAATACTTATTGAGTTATTTCTTTATCTATTTAGAATAGAATAGGTTGGAAGAGACCTCCAAGATCATCCAGTCCAACCTAGCCCCCAGCCCTAGCCAATGGCACTAAGTGCCCCATCCAGTCCCTTCCTGAACCCCTCCAGGGATGGGGACTCCACCACATCCCTGGGCAGCCCATTCCAATGCCAATCACTCTCTCTGTCAAGAGCTTCCTCCTAGCATCCAGCCTATACCTCCCCTGGCCCAACTCAAGACTGTTTCCCCTTGTTCTGTTGCTGGTTGCCTAGAAGTAGAGACCAACCCCACCTGGCTACGAATTGCCTTTAGGTAGTTTGGTCTTCTGGGTTAGGAGTGCCCACTGCTACCTCATGTCCAGCTTATTGTCCACCAGCACCCCCAAGTCCTTTCCTGCAGGGCTGCTCTCAATCTCATGGACACCCCAGGCTGTACTGATAGCAAAGTTCACCCCAGCCGAAGTGCCTGACCCTGCTGTTTCCTTTAATTCCCTTAATTGCTACTTATGTGAATAAAAGGATCTAAATTCTCCACTTCAGACACATGAAGTTATGTCTTCTTCTTCAAATAAATTATTCAGCTGTTTAAGCCAGCATCCATCCAAACTGGTTTCCTGGAGGCAAAGCATCTCCTCCCCTGTACCATCATTCTCTTTGAAAGCAGCATTCATCTTATTTGCCCCTTTTGGAAGGGAGGTTTGACAGTAAGCTAGAACAGACCTTAAGAAGGATTCATTTAACTTCTTGACTCTACACCATTCCTCAGGCCTTGCCTTACATGTCTCCTTGTGGCTCAGGCCAGGAGACTGTGGGATTTATCAGTGGGTATCAACTGGATACCACTTACACAGCCTTCATGGTCACTTGCTCAGCCCTAATGGGGCAACCTCTGGAACGGGTTCCCCAGGGGCGTAGTTGGGGCCACATCCCTGGAGGTGTTTAAGGCCAGGCTGGCTGAGGCTCTGTCCAGCCTAATCTAGGGTAGAGTGTCCCTGGGCATGGCAGGGGGGTTGGAACTGGATGATTCTCGTGGTCCCTTTCAACCCTGACTGATTCTATGATTCTAATGGGAAGATGACAATTTATGTCTACAGATTTGTCCTGCCTTTGACTGTGAGGCTCCTGTAGCACAGAGCAGCCCTTTGTGCCTTTGAACTCCTCTTTTCTAATTCACACTGAGTGCCAACATCTCTCATTGCTCTTACTCATCACTAATTGTTGTTCTTTTACAATGAAAGAAAGAAACTTCTGGGAAATGAAACACGTATGATGGGCAGGATGATACAAAAAATCACCAACACCATGCACAGCTCAAACTGACATCCAGCATCACCTGCAGCTCCCCAGAGAAAACTGGGTCACATAGCTCAGTATCACCTCAGAACTGCTCAGTAGAATCAGGGAACAGTGGGGTTGGAAGGAACCTTTGGAGATTATCCCCCTTGGTAAAGCAGGGTCACCCACAGCAGCTTGCCCAATTCGCTATGTCCAGGTGGGTTTGGAATCTCTCCAGAGAAGGAGACTCCACAGCATCTCTGTGCAGCCTGCTCCAGGGCTTCAGCACCCTCACTGCAAAGACTTTCCACATCCTCAGGTAGAAACTCCCCAGTTCCAGTCTGTGCCCACTGACTCTTGTCCTATTACAGGGCACCACTTAAAAAGGCCTGACCCCATCCTCTTGCCCCCCCACCCTTTAGCTACTGACCAGTATAGAGGAGATGGAATACTGTGAGAAGTTCTGGAGCCCCTAACACAAGAAGGACATGAAATTGTTTGAGCCAGTCCAGAGGAGGCCATGAAGATGCTGAGAGGGCTGCAGCAGCTCTGCTCTGAGGACAGGCTGAGAGAGTTGGGACTTTTCAGCCTGGAGAAGAGAAGGCTTCCAGGAGACCTTGGAGTAGCCTTCCAGTATCTGAAAGGAGCCTACAGGAAGGCTGGGGATGGACAATTGACAAGGTCTTGTAATGACAAAATAGGGAGGAATGGGTTTAAACTGGCAGAGGGTCGATTGAAAGTGGATGTGAGGAGGAAGTTGTCTGCAATGAGGGTGGTGAGACAGTGGCACAGGTTGCTCAGGGAGGTTGTGGATGACAGAAGCACCAAATGTGATCAAAGATTCTGTGCTTCTGTGCTCCACAAGCTCCCTGGAGGTGTTCAGTACCAGGTTGGATCACCTTAAGTGATGTGTTCTAGTGGGAGATGTCCCTGCATGTGGCACCGGGGGGTTGGAACTGGATGAGCTTTGAGGTCCCTTCCAACCTAAACCAGTCTTTGATTCTGAGATCCTCTCTCAGGCTGCTCTTCTCCAGACTCAACAGCCTTTCCTCTCAGGAAAGGCTCTCAGTCTTTCCTCCTCACAGAAATGTCTCAGTTCCTTCAGCATCTGCGTAGCCTCTACTGGACTCTCTCCAGCAGTTCCCTGTCTCTCTTGAACTGGACCCAGTACTCCAAACATGGCCTCACTAAGGGAGAGCAGAGGAGGAGGAAGAAGATAACTCCACATCATCACAAGAGGTTAGGGGTTGAGAGGGACCCAAGCAGATCATCAAGTCAAATCACCCTGCCAGGCACAGATCACAGAGGAACACATCCAGACAGACCTTGAAAGGCTCCAGAGAAGGAGACTCCACAAGCTCTCTGGACAGCCTGTGCCAGTGCTCTGAGACCCTAACAGTAAAGAACACTCTTGTGTTGAGCTGGAACCTCCTGTGCTGCAGCTTCCATCCATTGCTCCTTAGCCTATCCCAGGGAGCAGTGAGCAGAGCCTGTCCCCCCTGCTCTTGACCCCCAGCCCTCAGATATTTATAAATATTTATTAAATCCCCTCTCAATCTTCTCTTCTGCAGACTAAGTAGCCCCAGGCCCCTCAGCCTCTCCTCATCAGGCAGTGCTCCAGTCCCCTCAGCATCCTTGTAGCCTCCACTGGACCCTCTCCAGCAGATCCCTGTCCCTCTTAATCTGGGGAGCCCAAAACTCAAGCCAGTATTCAAGATGGGGTCTCAGCAGAACAGAGTAGAGGAGGAGGAAAACCTCCCTGAATCTGCTGGACACACTCTTCCTAATACACCCCAGGATCCCATTGGCCCTCTTGACCACAAGGGCACATTGCTGTGCCATGGATGGTCTCCACCAGCACTCCCAGGTCCCTCAGCCTCTCCTCACAAGGCATGCCCCTCCAGTCCCCTCATCATCCTCATAGTCCTTGTTCCCTCAACTTGCTGGCCACACTCTCACTGCATCCAAGTGCCCCAGCAGTTTGTCACCTGTGGAGCAACAAAAAAGTGGGTTTATTTAATAGACAAGTAAATGTTTCAAAGGGAGAAGAAGGTGGAATTCTATGGAAATGCTCAGAAGTAGACTGGACAAGGCCCCTTGAGGAGAGCAAGCCCATCTTCTGGCTTCATTCACTGCTAGAAAACACAATTGCCTTCAAACAGCCCTGAAGCAGAATGAAAATGCCAGATAAAAGACTGAGACACCTCACAGCAATGCTGAAGGGGGGAAATATTGGAAGATTTATACATGTCTGCGGGTAAGTGGTGGAAAAGAGCCTGCAGAAGGTGCAAATTTCATCTCTCCAGCTATTCATCACCTGAAAAGACACTTGCTGGGGGCAGAGAGATATGTTACAAAATTGTTACTGATTCCTCTTGAAAAAAACAACCAAAAAAACAAAAAAACCAACATTTTGAGAGAATTAGATTTTCCAGAAACAAAAGTAAATCAAAGCAGTGCTGCTATCTGCACATCAATGCAAAAATGCATTTTACATGCACCGCTCCTGGGCTGTGCATGCATTGAAAACCTCACAGAGATGACAGGAGCCTTAAAAAAAAAACCCAACAAAAAACATAAAATCAAAACAACTCTCTGCTGTCTTCTCCCATAGCCTTGTCAGATTGGATATTTCCATCTCCATTCATCTGCTGGTAGGATGAGCTGTGTTCCAAGTCGAGCTCTTCAGAGAGCTTTGCGTGGATTAAGTTCCTACTATAATTAGGAGGAGCTGCAGCGAAGCGGAGAAGCACCAAGAGGAAGCCAACTCATTGTTGCCTTAATGTTTACCATAAGTCACAAAGGACAAAAGAAACAAAACAGCTTCAAACAAACCAAGAAAGCCCCAATCCTGCAAATGCAGGATACTCTGCACTTGACAAAAAGCTACCAACCTCCTGGGCTCCAGTTTGTGAATGGTGCACCTGGGGCTTTTGCTGGGCATCATTGTAAAGACTGGCCCCATCCTCTTGCCCCCCACAATTTAGCTCTTGCTGAGCACTGACCAGATCACCTCTCAGGCTGCTCAACAGCCCCAGGGCTCTCAGCCCTTGCTCCTCACCCTTTAGCTCTTGCTGAGCACTGACCAGATCACCTCTCAGGCTGCTCAACAGCCCCAGGGCTCTCAGCCCTTGCTCCTCACCCTTTAGCTCTTGCTGAGCACTGACCAGATCCCCTCTCAGGCTGCTCAACGGCCCCAGGGCTCTCAGCCTTTGCTCCTCACCCTTTAGCTCTTGCTGAGCACTGACCAGATCCCCTCTCAGGCTGCTCAACAGCCCCAGAGCTCTCAGCCTTTGCTCCTCACAGAGACGCTCAGCATCTTTGTGGCCTCTGTTAGACTCTGCCTAGTACTTACCTGCCTCTCTTGAAGGAGGCTTAGTGTTAGTGAATGATTTTTCTCTCACCAGTCAGGGATAAGTGATAGCAAAACAAATAAAACCCCATGGATTTATGAAATCAGTAGTTTTAACACACTGAGTAATAAACTCTCCTGAGGACAACAAATTGGGAGGCTTGGCTGAGACAGCCAAAGGCTGTGAGGCCATCTAGAGAGACCTGCACAGACAGAGCTGGGCACAGAGAAACCAAATGAGGCTCAACAAGGACAAGTGGAGAGTCCTGTGCCTGGGGAGGAAGAATAAACTGCAGCAGGACAGGCTGGGAGGGGACTGCTGGAGAGCAGCCCCAAGGAGAGGGACCTGGGAATGCTGGAGGGAACATCCATGGCACAGCAATGTGCCCTGGGGGCCAAGAGGGCCAATGGGATCCTGGGGTGTATCAAGAAGAGTGTGTCCAGCAGATTCAGGGAGGTTCTCCTCCCCCTCTACTATGCCCTGCTGAGACCTCATCTTGAGTATTGCCTTCAGTTTTGGGTTTCCCAGTTTCAGAGGGTCAGGGATCTGCTGGAGAGAGTCCAGCAGATGGATATGAGGATGCTGAAGGGACTGGAGCCCTGCCTGATGAGAGGCTGATGGACCTGAGGATGCTTAGTCTGGAGAAAAGAAGACTGAGAGGAGATTTAATTAATGTGTATAAATCTCTAAGGGCTGAACGTGAGGAATGGGGGGACAGGCTCTGCTCACTTGCTCCCTGGGACAGGGCAAGAAACAATGGATGGAAGCTGCAGCACAGGAGGTGCCAGCTCAACACAAGGGGCAACTTCTTGACTGCCCAGAGTGGTTGTGGAGTCTCCTCCTCTGGAGCCCTTCCATGCCTGTCTGGATGTGTTCCTGTGTGCCCTGAGCTCGACTGTCTAGATCCTTCTCTGGCAAGGGGGTTGGTCTCGATGATCTCTTTGGGTCCCTTCCAACCCCTTACATCCAGTGAGCCTGAGTAAATTTCCTGGCTCTTTAAGGCCCCTCTTTCATGACACTCCTTACACGAACACAAATGTTATTTCCAGCACTTTTCAATCCACTCCTTCACTGCAGCATGAAAACAAACCTCAGAATTAAAAACACCAGTTCATCTTCAGCTGATTTTAAAAGACCTTGGAACAGGAAGAAGAAAAAAATGCTTAGAGGAACCCCAGGTGTGACACCTCAGAGTCCATAAAGTGACACTGATGTCCTGACAGCATCTTTTTATAAGCAGTAGGAGCTGCATTACCCAATTTCCCAGTGCCTGCACAGCCACCACCTGCAGCATTGATGAAGCCAACACAACCTTATTTAATCTTGAGATCATAGAATCCTAGAATCAGTCAGGGTTGGAAGGGACCACAAGGATCAGCCAGTTCCAAGCCCCCTGCCATGCCCAGGGACACCCTACCCTAGAGCAGGCTGCCCACAGCCTCTGCCAGCCTGGACAAAAACACCTCCAGGGATCTGGCCCCAAACACCTCCCTGCAGAGGCAACCCATTCCAGCCTCTCACCACTCTTGTGCTCAACAACTTCCTCTTCACATCCAGTCTGAATCTCCCCACCTCCAGCTTTACCCCATTCCCCCTAGTCCTGGCACTACCTCAGAGCCTAAGAAGTCCCTCCCCAGCTTTTCTGTAAGTCCCCTTCAGATCCTGGAAGGCCACCAGAAGATCACCTGGGAGCCTCCTCTTCTCCAGCCTGCACAACCCCAACTCTTTCAGACTGTCCTCATAGCAGAGGTGCTGCAGCCCTCTGAGCATCCTCGGGGCTCTTCTCTGGACATGCTCCAGAATGTCCAAACCCCTCTTGCAATACTCTCAACTCCTTCCTGCACTGATTGGGAAGTGGTGCTGAAGGTGCCCCCTACATCTTGGCGTTCCCCTCTCTTCCCAACACTGGAGCACAACAGCAGGCTAACAGCTTAAAAAGAGACCACATCAGTCACAGAGGGCTAGCAGGGACAAAGTAACACCATGGGGATTTCCTTCCCCTCAAACAGGTCAAGAAGCAATAAAGATTTCTTTATAGCCATCATAACAGACTACTCACTTGGCCAAGCTTTACATCAGTTGTATTTTATAGGGCAGGAAAAGGGGTGGCAGGGAGGAAGACAGATGGGGAGTGTAGTTGAGTGTATCCTAACCTCACTTGTGAGAGGGGGAGAAAAAAGAAGAGAAAAACTGTTTTGGGGTGGGGTGGGTTTTTTGGGTTTTTTATTTTCTTTTATGAACAAGGAAGCTTAACAAATGGTACAAAGTATTAATTCTCATGAACACTTTGTACCATTTATTTCTATCATTTGTACCTACGCAATTGGAAAGCACTTTGGTAACTGCAGCCAAAGAAGAAAGTAAAGAGCACCATGGAAGAAAACCAAATTCCAGATCTAGGCACACAGAAAAGTGGCACTTTTTAAATGCTTCCCCTGCATGGGAAGGTGCCCACCCATGGGAAGGTGCCCATATACTGTTACCCCTGCAAACAGGGAAGCAAGGGAGAAGAAATGTAAGTGTGGTGGCATTGCTGGGATGAAGAAATTATGTGAATTGTTTTATTTCCTATGTAAAATTCCAAACCTCTGGCAGCCTACAAGAGATGGGCAGTGAAGATGAGGGGATATTTTTATTCATGTGTTTTAAAAGGGGCAGCTTAAATGACCTGAGCAACTACAGAGCTGTCAACTTGGCATCAGTCCCAGGTGAAGTCATTTAACAGCTGATACAGAACTCAATCAAGAAAATTAATTCATCCATAAACCCACATGGACTGAAATAGCAGACCTTGACAGATGAACATGCTCTCTTCCATAAAACCCATGGGGGTGAAGCCTTTGACACTGCCTCCCACAGCATTCTCCTCCAGAAAGTCATGGTGCAAGGCACCACAAGCTGAGATTGGAATCTCTCCAGACAGGGGGAGCCCACAACCTCTCTGGACAGCCTGCTCCAGGACTCCAGCACTCTCACTGCAAAGAAGACTTTCCACATCTTCAGATAGAACCTCCTGGGTTCCTCCACCACCCCTTGTCCTTGGGCACCACTGAAAAAGGGCCTGGCCCCATCTTCTTGCCCCCCAAACCCTTTAGCTATTGACAAGCATTAAGATCATCCCCTCTTAGGCTCAACAGCCCCAGGTGTCTCAGCCTCTCCTCCTCACAGAGGTGTTCTAGGTCCCTCAGACTCTTTGTAACCTCCATTGGACTCTCCAGTAGCAGCTCTCTTTCTTAAACTGAGGAGTCCAGAACGTGACCCAGTGCTCCAGATATGGCCTTACTGGGGTAACAGGCTGAGGATGAAGGAGATGAGAAAGGAGGCAGCAACAGAGAAAGTGAGCGAGTTCTGGAAGAGTGGTGGAGAAAAAAACCCAAATACCTGCCAAGCAAAAGAGCCATAAACATTTCAATATGCAGGAGACACTTCTGAAATTGATGTCTTTATGCCAAACACTTAGCTTAGTGACACAATGTCTGTGGACTTCAGAGTCCTGCCATTGCCCTGCAGTGCTTCACCTTCTGTGGTAGTTCAGCAGTATCCACCCCCTGCCCCCCAAACATCTTTGAAATAACCCAGGCTAGCACTCAGTCAGCTGGAAGTTCATGAATGAAGCTTTATATTTACAGCTTAGCACAATATATTAAAGACATTTACAGCTATATACAATGAAAAGGTAGTACAGAAACACCACAGCCCTCCCAGAGAATCAGAATCCCCAAGAGGGTTTCCCAACCACCCTTCTACCTTCCCCCCACTACCCAATCTTATCCCAGTGTCTGTTTTACATGCCAGGTAAGCGAGGAAGATCAGCCAGCGGGGCTAAGAAGTAAGAAAGTGGTTAGTGGAGTTACACAGATCCAGCTAGAAGGCAGGGAGAGAGAGAGATGCAACAGCCCCAATGCCTCAAACAGCTCTGTCTTATCTATTTTCAAATACTTACACACTTAGAATCATAGAATGATTTAAGTTGGAAGAGACCTTAAAGATCATCCAGTTCCGACTCCCCACCATAGGCAGGGACACCTCCCACTAGATCAGGTTGCTCAAGACCTCATCCAGCCTGGACTTGAACACATCCAGGGAGGGAGCAGACACAACCTCCCTGGGCAACCTGTGCCAGTGCCTCACCACCCTCACTGTGAAGAATTTCTTCCTAACATCCCGTTCAAATCTCCCCTCCACCAATTTGAACCCATTCCCCCTCATCCTGTCATTACAAGACCTTGTGAACAGTCCCTCCCCAGCCTTCCTTTAGGCCCCCTTCAGATACTGGAAGGTTGCTATAAGGTCTGCTGGAAGCCTTCTCTTCTCCAGGCTGAAAAGCCCCAACTCTCTCGGTCTGCCCTTATAGCATAGGTGCTGCAGCCCTCTGATCATCTTTGTGGCCCTCCTCTGGACTCTATCCAGCAAGCCTATGAGTGGATGTATTAGTTCAAGTCCCCCTGAGCTCAAAAGCTCAATAAATACTTAATTCGATTTGGAAGTAAAAAACAAAGAACTTTAACAATAAATAGAAGGTAAGGGGAATTGCAGAGGATAGGGGGAAAGGGAACAAAATACAAAACGAAAAAAAAAAAAAATACAGCCAGTAGGTGGGAGTGGATGGAAGTGGAATCTGAGCAGTGAAGTCGGAAATTAGCAGTAGGTGTAGATGGATGCTGGTGAGATGCAGCCAGATAGAGTTCCAAATATGGCTGCTCTCCCCACGTGTTTGTTGGAGAGCACCTGGTGAAATAGCAACAGCAGGGCAGCAAGATGCTGGGCAGGTGAGGAGAACAGAGGCCAAGAGAAGAAAGAGGAAGTTCATCCTCCCTTTACAGGGGGTCTCAGCAGGAAGTGGGAGGGAGCTAAACATGACACCTGGGGGCAGGTCAGACCACCCCCAGGGAGGAGTCAGGATCCAATTCACAGAATCACAGAATTTCTTCAATTGGAAAAGACCTTCAGCATCATCGAGTCAAATCATCAGTTTCACACTGACAAGTCCTTGACTAAACCAAATCCCCCAGCACAACCTCTAATCACTGTGAATTGCTGTGGCTGGAAAGGACCACAGGGATCATCCAGCCCAACTTTCATCCCACCATCCTTAATCACCAGACCGTAGCCTCAAGAGCCACATCCACTCTTCTTTTTAAACACCTTCAGGGGTGGCGACTCCACCACCTCCCTGGGCAGCCCCTTCCAGTGCCTGACCACCCACTCAGTAGAGAACTTCCTCCCAACATCCAATCTAAACCTCCCCTGACGCAACTTGAGGCCATTTCCTCTTGCCCTATCATTAGGAATTTGGGAGAAGAGACCAGAACTAGCCTCACCACAACCTCCTTTTAGGTAGTTGTAGAGGGCAATAAGGTCCCCTCTCAGCCTCCTCTTCTTCAGGCTAAACAGAATCACAGAATCACAAAACCACAGAATCACAGAATTTCTTAGACTGGAAAAGACCTTCAAGATCATCAAGTCCAACAAATAGTTTCACACTGACAAGTCCTTTACTAAACCAAATCTCTCAGCACAACCTCTAATCACTATGAATCACTATGTTTGGAAAGGACCACCAGGATCATTCAGTCCAACCTTCATCCCAGCATCCTTCATCACTAGACCATAGCCTCAAGGGCCACATCCACTCTTTTTTTAAACACCTCCAGGGATGGTGACTCCACCACCTCTCTGGGCAGCCCATTCCACTGCCTGACCACCTGCTCAGTAAAGAACTTCCTCTAAACATCCAATCTAAACCTCCTCTGATGCAACTTGAGGCCGTTTCCTCTCGCCCTATCATTAGGAATTTGGTAGGTAATTCCAGGTAAGCCCCTCCAGGAGGGTTTAAACCTTTACAGTGGAGTAGACACAAGGTTGTTTTCCTTTCTCAGCTTATCATCTAATTTCTCATTAAAATCCTCCAATTAGCCTCCAACCAGCACACCTTCCCAGGGCACAGAGCTCTCCAGTAGCAGAGCAGGGCTAAGAGGCAGTGCTGGTGCTCCACTGCAGCACAGCACACACCAAGGGGTGGTCTCAGGACCTTTTGAGGATTTGGAAACCAATTCTGGCCCTTGCCATTTCACATCCCCCCCACCCCAGCAAGCTAACATTTACAACTTAATTAGAACTCTTTGCTCCCACAAAAAAAAAGAATGAGTGATATTCCCAATCTCAGATCAAATCCAGGGTAAACTCCGTGGCATCTCTTTTATTTCCAAACGAGCCTGCCTTATTAAAAAAGCAATGAGCTATTAATTAACTTTGCACTCACACAAAGCTGTTTAAATCTCAATCCAATTAACAGCAATCTGCTGAAGGATTCTAATGATTATTTTAAATTTGCTAAGAGAAACATCTCTGAGCCTTTCCTAATAAGATATTTATAGAATGGCCTGGGTCGACTCTTGCTCGCATTTTAATTCAATAACATTTATGGAATGCTTCATCATCTCTCTACGACCTCATCTTTGCCAGCACAACGTTTAGATGCAGAGCAGGGCTGAGTAACCACAAAGGCCTACATTGCATTGGAGGAATCATTTTGGGTTTATCTCTCCCAGTCATGCAAACACATGCACAGAGGGTTTCCAATCCTCCCATTCAGTTTCTGCCAAGTTTCACAGCAGCTTCACACAGGCATCTACTTCGCAAAGACTGCAGCAACAGGCTGAGACCAACTCTTTAATGTGTTCTGAAGTCATAGAATCATAGAATGGTTTAGGTTGGAAGAGACATCAAAGATCATCCAGTTCCAACCCCCCTGTGCCACAGGCAGGGACACCTCCCACTAGATCAGGATGCTCAAGACCTCATCCAGCCTGGCCTTGAACACTTCCAGGAAGGGAGCAGCCACAACCTCCCTGGGCAACCTGTGCCAGTGTCTCACCATCCTCACTGTAAAGAACTTCCTCCTAACATCCCATTTAAATCTCCCCTCTGCCAGTTTAAACCCATTCCCCCTCATCCTGTCATTACAAGACCTTGTGAGCAGTCTCTCCCCAGCCTTCCTGTAGGCCCCTTCAGATACTGGAAGGTTGCTATAAGGTCTCCTCAAAGCCTTCTCTTCTCCAGGCTGAAAAGCCCAAACTCTCTCAGCCTATCCTCACAGCAGAGCTGCTGCAGCCCTCTCAGCATCTTCGTGGCCCTCCTCTGGACTCTCTCCAACACTTCCATGTCCTTCCTGTGCTGGGGGCTCCAGAGCTGCACACAGTACTCCAGGTGGGGTCTGATGAGAGCAGAGTAAAGGGGCAGAATCCCCTCCCTTGCCCTGCTGGCAATGCTTCTCTTAATGCAGCCCAGGACACAGCTGCTGTCTGAGCCACGTGTGCACACTGTTGGCTCATGTTGGAGTGTCCACAGCAGCAAATCAAATCAGCTGCTGCTTTTTGCTGTGCTGGCATTTGCCAGCTCTTCAGTTCTCATACGGCATCATGCAGGACAACCACACCACGTGGAGCAAGCACTCTTCATCTTCCTGATGGATCGACAGCATCTTTAGGTTTTATTTTCCCCCTCTCCCAGACAGTTCATTCTGCCTGGCTCCAGTGTTCATCTGCATGCTTCATAGTCTCCTGCTTCAGCGGGGATGTGTGCTGCTGTTTGATGATTTACTGCCTGCCTTTGATTGAGGCTCAGGGCACTGCACATTATTTTATTATCTAATGCATGTACACACGGCGTATTTTAACTGCTGCATCCATACCCTTATTTTACAAATCAATGCTGTGCCTCTCTCCAAATCAGAAGAGCCATCTGAAATTACTGATCTGCTCATCCTTCTTTCCCTATTGATTGTGTCATCTACAGCACCATCAAGCTTTCTTTGGCACAGAGTATGGAATTTTCCATGTCCAGGGCAGTGACAACTGCCATTAACTTGTTCCAAAGTAATCAAAGTTATGCTTCCCAAATATTTTGTAGATCACAGAATCAGTGTAGGGTTGGAAGGGACCTCAAGGACCATCTAGTTCCAACCCCTCTGCCAGGGCAGGGACACCCTACCCTAGACAACCCTCTGGACATATTCCCACAGACACAGATCATTTTTATCGTGGCTCTGCCTGTTTAGATTGGACAAACTTCTGCAGCTGACAAGATTCCCCCAATCTCATCACATGCCCTTTCCAAGACACAGAATTATCATAGGATGGTTTGAATTGGAAGGGTCCTTAAAGGTCATCTACTTCCAATCCTCCTGTCACGGGCAGAGAAACCTCTCACTAGAGCTGGTTGCTCAAGGCCACATCCACCCTGGCTTCAAACACTTCCAGGCTTGTAATCTCCACAATTTCCCATGGCAACCTGTTCCAGCACCTCACCACCCCAGTGGTGAACAACTTCTTCCTGATATCTCATCTAAATCCAGCTCCCTCCAGTTTGAAACCATTACCCCTTGTCACTATCTGCCTTTGCAAAATTTCCTTCCCCACTCCTGAACCTCCTTCAAACACTGGAAGGCTGCAATAAGGTCTCCCTGAAGCCTTCTCTTCTCCAGGCTGAACCATCCCAACTCTTTCAGCCTGCCTCCATAGGCAGAGTAACTGGGCAGCAAAATTTAGGGCATGAAAGAATCTGTGAAGACGCTTTAAGCTTCTATGATGCACAGAAGGAGCTTTAAGAATGCTTTATGCATCTTACTTAGCCGAAGACAACCTTGGTCTGAAAACAGTCCCTGCTGAGCACTGTTTTCAAGGAGCTAAGCAGCAAATACCAGAAACAACCCTTCCCTCTAAGTTCATCCATAAAAAATTACTTCAGCAAACTATTTCTCTGAAATCCTGTTTAGAAGTTCTTCGCTCTAGAAGTGATGCAGCACTCACTAAACAAGCTCTTGGCGCTTTGAGAAACTAATACATATTAAACAGGATGTTAGGAGGAAGTTCTTTAACAGTGAGGGTGGTGAGACACTGGCACAGGTTGCCCAGGGAGGTTGTGGCTGCTCCCTCCCTTGAGGTGTCCAAGGCCAGGTTGGATGAGTCCTTGAGCGACCTGATCTAGTGGGAGATCTCAAAACCTGCCTGGATATATTCCTGTGTGAACTACCCTGGGTAATCCTGCATGGCAAGGGGGGTTGGATTCAATGATCATCTTGAGTCCCCTCCAACCTCTAGGGTTCTGTGATTCTGTGAGTAGAAACAATATGCCCAGAATACCACAAGTCCCCTGGACTGGCTGGCCAAGGCCGTAATACCTGGACAACTCCTTTACTACAGGTTTAATGTACCTGAGAAGCTCTAGACACACTGCATGCATAATAAAGGATCCAAAAGGCTTGCAATTCAGGTAAAGCTATTGATCTGTAGATATTTGTTTGTAGAGCACCTCAAAACAACCACAGTATGCCCAAATAACTTTGCATTCTACCACAGAAGGAGCTCCATGGGGATGCTCAGAGGGTTGGAGCACCTCTGCTATGAGGACAGGCTGAGAGAATTGGAGCTTTTCAGCCTGGAGAAGAGAAGGCTTCCAGGAGACCTTATAGTAGCCTTCCAGGGTCTGAAGGGGGCCTACAGGAGGGCTGGGGAGGGACTGTTCACAAGGCCTTGTAATGACAGGGCAAGAGGGGAAGTATTTAAACTGGCAGAGGGGAGATTTAAATGGGATGTTAGGAGAAAGTTCTTTGCAGTGAGGGTGGTGAGACACTGGCACAGGTCACCCAGGGAGGTTGTGGCTGCTCCCTCCTTTGAGGTGTTCAAGGCCAGGCTGGATGAGGCCTGGAGCAACCTGTTCTAGTGGGAGGTGTCTCTGCCTATGGCACACGAGAGTTGGAACTGGCTGAGCTTAGAGGTCCCTTCCAACCTAAACCATTCCATGATTCCTGCACTGCTCACAAAGTACACGGGTATTTTTTTTTTATTTGTGTGTGTGTGTCAATAGGGATCAAGTCCCACCAAAGTTTAAGTGATTTTCCATAGCCTCCTATGAGTGTGGCCAAACAACTTAAGCCCTTAATCAGTGTTTTACCAGATCGAAAGGAGCACAACTGAGTAAAGGCAGCCTGATGTTTGCCACCACTGATAGCTTATAAGCTTTCAGGACACAGGCATGTTAAATCAGAGGCTGCTGATGAGGAGCATGGCTGAGTGATTATTTATTGACACATGCATAGAGGGATGGCAGCAGGATGGGCTAATTGGTTCCTTGCCAGAGTAGCTGGCAATCATTATTGACCATTTCTCATTTCTGGACATCAGCCCAGCTATAATACCGAGGGCGCCAGAGAGGCTTTACGTTCAGCAGAAGTGAGGCTACATGCACAGCTTCACATGTATGATTAATCCTGTTAATACTGGGTCAATTTACTCCCAGAAATCTCAGTTAGTTAGGGCCTCCATCTGCACATGCTACCCAGCAGTGACACACACACACACATTATCTTCAGCAACCCAAGCGGAACGACAACCTGGCATTTAAAACACAGAGGAGCAGCTAGATGCTCCTTGTACGAAGGAGGCACTTGGTACGAAGCAGTAATCACCACCTTACTCTCACAGCCCAACACTGAAACCAGGGAAGAGGAAATGTTTGCTCTTTTTTTTGCCCAAAAAGGGCAATACTCCAACACAGGAGAAGTAGAACCACCAAATATTGACAGTGTGAGGACTTGCAATCAAAGCAGCATAAGGTCTCTGTTGCTGCTGGGGCTTGAACTGAGCTTCTTCACCTCCTGCAAGAGCTGAATGGTTGGGAGTAATCCTAAAGCCTGCCAAGAGGAGATCACAATAAGAAAAATGGCTTAGAAGCTGGTAGGACTCATGGTTTCCAGCAAAGCTGCAAGCAGGGGCATGGTTGTGGGTCAGCCCCAACAGTTCAACAAAAGAGTTTCCAGATGTTCTGATGGGGCTTTGAAAAGGACCCTTGAGCACAGCTGCTCAGTTGTTAACACACAGCCCCTTACACCTCTTCAAAGAACACCTTCACATCCTTTCTACATAGCTGATGTCACATCCAAAATTCACATTCTGGCATTTTACCTGTGAGCAGCACCAGTGAAAGCAGTAGAGATCAGGAACACAGGGTTTGTAGAGTTTAAAAATTAATCTACCACCTCTCTCTCTCCCCCAGGCCTTGACCTAAGCACCCTTCTTGCTTCTACAGGAAATTACCATACCTGAAAAGATGCGATGGCCCACATATGTAAATTACAGCTTCTCCACAGACTCCTTTAAGCACTGTTGTTCCCCTTTAATTAATTAATAGCAAAGAATTTCAAGACTAAAATGCCAGCATTTCCTTGTGAAATTGCTGCTCAAGCTGTCAGCCTGGTTAAAATTAAACACTGCCCCATCAGACTTCCCCAAAAGCCCTTGTCCCTTCCTACATTGGACCACATGCACAAATCTATCCCAACATTTCATAGAATCATAGAACGGTTTAGGTTGGAAGTGATCTCAAAGACCATCCAAGTCCAACCTCCTGCCATAGGCAGGGACACTTCACACTAGAAGAGGTTGCTCAAGGCCTCATCTAACCTGGCCTTGAACACCTTCAGGGAGGTCGTGGAGCACAGAAGGTGCTTCTGTGCTCCACAACCTCCCTGAGCAACCTGTGCCTGTGTCTCACCACCCTCACTCTAAAGAACTTCCTCCTAACATCCCGTTTCAGTCTCCCCTCTACAAGTTCAAACCCATTCCTCCTCATCCTATCATTACAAGACCTTGTCAATAGTCCCTCCCCAGCCCTCCTGAAGGCCCCCTTCAGATTTTGGAAGGCTACACTAAAGTCTCCTGGCAGCCTTCTCTTCTCCAGGCTGAAAAGCCCCAAGTCCCTCAGCCTGTCCTCATAGCAGAGCTGCTGCAGCCCTCTCAGTATCTTCGTGGCCCTCCTCTGCTTTCGCTCCAACATTTCCACATCCTTCTTTTGCTGGGAGCTGCGGAGCTGCAGACAGTGCTGCAGGTGGGGTGTGAGGAGAGCAGAGCAAAGGGGCACAATCCCCTCCCTTGCCTTGCTGGCCTTTTCCTTCAACAAAGCTAAGTGTAAGGTCCTGCACCTGGGTTAGTACAATCCCAAGCACAACTCCAGGCTGGGTGGCGAGTGGCTGGGGAGCAGCCCTGAGGAACAGGACCTGGGGGTCTGGGTGGATGAGAAGCTCAACATGAGCCAACAGTGTGAGTGCAGCCCAGACAGCAACTGTGTGCTGGGCTGCAGCAAGAGCAGCTGTGGGCAGCAGGGCAAGGGAGGGGATTCTGCTCCTTGGCTCTGCTCTCCTCACACCCCACCTGCAGCACTGTCTGCAGCTCTGCAGCCCCCAGCACAAGCAGCACATGCAAGTGGTGGAGCCAGTGCAGAGNCTGGGGAGGGACTGTTCACAAAGTCTTGTAATGACAGGACGAGGGGGAATGGGTTCAGACTGGCAGAGGGGAGATTTAAATGGGATGTTAGGAGGAAGTTCTTCACAGTGAGGGTGGTGAGACACTGGAACAGGTTGCCCAAGGAGGTTGTGGCTGCTCCCTCCCTGGAGGCGTTCAAGTCCAGGCTGGATGAGGTTTTGAGCAACCTGATCTAGTGGGAGGTGTCCCTGCCTATGGCACAGGGGGGTTGGAACTGGCTGATCTTTGAGGTCTCTTCCAACCTAAACCATTCTATGATTCCATGGCAATTCCGACAAGCAGCAGCGTGTGCACATTTGCAGCTTAGCAGAGGCACTTAAAGAGATTGGAAGGTGCTGAGGAAAATAGCAGTAGCTAGCTCCATGGGTAAGGCTTTATCTGGGTGACAGAACAACACTGAAAGAAAGCAATTTAGGAGCTGACATTAACTTCCTTACTTTAATGCCTCCAAAGTTAAAAATCAATAGGTTTTAATTGGCCAGCGCAAAGTGACGTTTCATTCTGAAATGCAGCAAATGACTTTCCACATTCTTTGCTAAGGAAAACCTCCTCAACGAGTATTTATTGAGTATTGATCAAGATTTTTCTCATCAGTAAAACAAACTCAATTTCAGCCTCCTGTAATAGAGGACCTCAGTTGCCAACAGAAAAATTAAGCAACCATCCGAGGACACACTGGAAACTGTCACAGCTCCTTCCTGTATTCCTCTTCCTTCCAAAAACACATCCCTGGAGGTGTTTTTGGCCAGGCTGGCAGAGGCTGTGGGCAGCCTGATCTAGGGTAGGGTGTCCCTGGGCATGGCAGAGGGGTTGGAACTAGATGAGCTTTGTGGTCCCTTCCAACCCTGACTGATTTTATGATTCTAAGTTTCTACTTTATCACAAGCACATGCCTAAGTGAACAGAGTTGTCCAAGAGCTCCTGGACAGCTCTTAAGAGTCTTCAAAGCAGACAAGAAACAGAAAGATGCAGTTTTGAAACTGGAAGAGGGAGATTTAGATTAGAGACAAAAAGGCAACATTTGTTTTTTTACAGTGAGGATGGTGAGACCCTGTCCCAGGTTGCTCAGAGAGGTGACAGAAACCTCATCCCTAAAGCTATTGCAGGTTAGGATGTTTGGGGCTCTGAGCAACCTGCTCAGTTTGCAGAGATCTGGGTCAAGGCAATCCCAGGCACAAATCCAGGCTGGACAAGGACTGGCTGGAGAGCAGCCCTGAGGAGAGGGACTTGGGGGTGCTGGTGGAGGAGAAGCTGAAGCTGAGGCAGCAGTGTGCACTTGCAGGGCAGAAAGGCAAGCAGAGGCTGGGCTGCAGCAGGAGCAGTGTGGGCAGCAGGGCCAGGGAGGTGATTCTGTCCCTCTACTCTGCTGTGCTGAGAGCCCACCTGGAGTAGTGCATCCAGTGCTGGAGCCCCTGGGACAAGAGGGATATGGAGATGCTGAGGTGTGCAGAGAAGGGCCCCGAGGATGCTCAGAGGGCTGCAGCACCTCTGCTGTGAGCACAGACTGAAGGAGTTGGGGCTGTGCAGCCTGGAGGAGGCTCCCAGGTGACCTTCTTATGGCTTTCCAGGATCTGAAGGGGCCTACAGAAAGCTGGAGAGGGACTTTTCAGGCTCTCAGGTAGTGCCATGACTAGGGGGAATGGAGTAAAGCTGGAGGTGGGGAGATTCAGATTGGATGTGAGAAGGAAGTTGTTGAGCATGAGAGTGGTGAGAGGCTGGAATGGGTTGCCCCTGCAGGGAGGTGTTTGGGGCCAGATCCCTGGAGGTGTTTTTGGCCAGGCTGGCAGAGGCTGTGGGCAGCCTGCTCTAGGGTAGGGTGTCCCTGGGCATGGCAGGGGGGTTGGCACTGGTTGATCCTTGTGGTGCCTTCCAACCCTGACTGATTCTATGATTCTATATCCCTGCTGAGTGCAGGGGGGTTGGACTGGATGACCTTTAAAGGTCCCTCTCAATCCAACCCATTCTGTGACCACAGGATTCTTCACCCTGTTTAAACCCCTGCATTTAAAAGGCTCTTTAAATTTGTCTCCAAGAGAGCATCCTGCAGCGCTTGCAGTTCACAGAGCAGTGCAAGCAGGCAGTCAAAGTAGCATTTTGCCAATCATTAAGTTTAATAAGATTGGTGGGAGCAGGCAGAGCAGCAGTGCTATCAGTCCTGTAATGGGAACGAAGAGTACCAATAGAGCCATGCATGGACAATAGGAATGAACAAACACAGGCCAGATTAAGCCCAGATGGATTTGGGCAGACAGCCCATACCCTTCATAGAGATCTGCAATCTACTGCCACAGAGAGTTTTAGCCATTCCATTTAAATCCATCAAGGAAAAAAAAAACAAAACCTTCCTGTTTCTCTTGCAAAAGCTCCTGTGCTATTTTAACATGGCAACAAATGCAAAAAAAAAGAAAAAGGAAAAAAAAATTGATAAAAAAAAAAAAAATAAAATCAGTGCCAGCAGGAAAAAAAAAGGATTTTGAAGGTATAAAATACTCAACTCTACACTTTGCAGCAGCCTTCCCAACAGAAGTGCCTAGCTGGAGACCTCTGCTATGAGGACAGGCTGAAAGAGTTGGGGCTCTGCAGCCTGGAGAAGAGAAGGCTGCCAGGAGACCTTAGAGTAGCCTTCCAAAATCTGAAGGGGGCCTACAGGAGGGCTGGGGAGGGACTATTGACAAGGTCTTGTAATGACAGAATGAGGAGGAATGGGTTTAAGCTGGTGGAGGGGAGATTGAAACAGGATGTTAGGAGGAAGTTCTTTAGAGTGAGGGTGGTGAGACACAGGCACAGATTGCCCAGGGAAGTTGTGGAGCACAGAAGCACCTTCTGTGCCCCACAACCACCCTGGAGGTATTCAGGACCAGGCTGGATGAGGTCTTGAGTGACCTGTGCTAGTGTGAGGTGTCCCTGCCTATGGCAGGGGGTTGGAACTGGATGAGGTTTGAGGTCTCTTCCAATACAAACCATTCTATGATTCTATGTAAGTCACACCACCAGCAGCCTCAATTCCTTCAATGTACCAGAAGAGAGCAAATTTTCTTTCTTTCTTTCTTTCTTTCTTTCTTTCTTTCTTTCTTTCTTTCTTTCTTTCTTTCTTTCTTTCTTTCTTTCTTTCTTTCTTTCTTTCTTTTTTTTTCTTTTCTTTTCTCCAATTTAGAGAATTCAAACATTCCTTAGGCTTAGTTCCATAGAGCCCAGGCACCTGGACAGCAGGGATACTTCCAGACTTTTGGGATGTCATCAGTAAGTTTGCAGATGACATCAAGCTAGGGGAAGGTGTGGATCTGTTGGAGGGTAGAATGGCCCTGCAGAGGGACCTGACCAGGCTGGATGGGTGGGCAGAGGCCAATGGGATGAGACTGAACAAGGATCAGTGCAGGGTTCTACACTTTGGTCACAACAATCCCAGGCAGTGCTACAGATTCGGGACAGGGTGGCTGGAGAGCAGCCAGGCAGAGAGGGACCTGGGGGTGCTGGGAGATACTAGGCTGAACATGAGCCAGCAGTGTGCCCAGGTGGGCAGCAGAGCCAATGGCATCAGGAGCAGTGTGGCCAGCAGGACAAGGGAAGTTATTCTGCCCCTGTACTTGACACTGCTCAGGCCACACCTTGAGTGCTGTGTCCAGTTCTGGTCCCCTCAATTCAAGAGAGATGTTGAGGTACAGGAACGGGTCTAGAGAAGGGTGACAAAGCTGGTGAGGGGCCTGGAGCACAGCCCTGTGAGGAGAGGCTGAGGGAGCTGGGGGTGTGAAGCCCAGAGAAGTAGGAGGCTCAGGGCAGACCTCATTGCTCTCTAGAATTACCTAAAGGGAGGTTGTAGCCAGGTGGGGTTGAGCTCTTCTCACAGACAACCAGCAACAGAAGGAGGGGACACAGCCTCAAGCTGTGCCAGGGCAGGTATAGGCTGGATATTAGGAAGAAGTTCTTGCCAGAGAGGGTGATTGGCATTGGAATGGGCTGCCCAGGGAGGTGGTGGACTCCCCATCCCTGGAGGTGTTCAAGAAAAGCCTGGATGGAGCACTTAGTGCCATTGGCTAGGGCTGGGGGCTAGGTTGGGCTGGATGATCTTGGCAGTCTCTTCCAACCTGGCTTATTCTATTCTATTCTATTGTATTCTATTCTATTCTATTCTATTCTATTCTATTCTATTCTATTCTATTCCATTCTATTCCATTCTATTCTACTCTACTCTATTCTATTCCATCCTATTCCATTCCATATCCAGGTACTAGAAATCTTTTCAGGTCCCTAGAAGAGCTAAATAATTTGCTCGAGATACCTTTAAAAATCTCTCTGTTTCACGCAGAAAATATTCTAGAGAAGTCAGTATTTCACCACTATGTTGTCTCACAAAAAGAATTAGTAATGTTTTCTCCCACAGATGAAAATGTAACAGCTACTGACACACTGATTATTACCTTTCTGTACCTAGTGGACAGCACTGAGACAGTAGATCAGGATGAGCTAACATAATACACCAATTTATTCAGCAAAGCCAAATATTTGATGAGGCACAGGCTGACATTTAATCAAACAAGAACCACCTGGGAAATCCTGCCCTTTTGTATCAGCTAGCTCCAAATAAAACCCTGGAATGCGTGTGTGGAAACAGACAGAAGGTGCCAATCCAAAGGAGTACTGCATTAGGGTTGCACAGACATGTGCAGAGTTAAAATATTCTTGTGCATGCACAGATAACTTGTGACAAGAGAGACTAATCCAGCAAAAGGCCACTGAGATGGTGAAGGGTTTGGAGCCTTAGAGGCACCAGGACAGGTTGGGGCTGCCCTGCTGGGAAGCAGCTCCGTGGAGAAAGACCTCGAAGTCTTGGTGGACAGCAAAGTCTGCGTGGGGCAGCGATGTGTCCTGGTGCCCAAGAGAGCTAATAGCATCAGGAATGCTGGGATGCATCAGGAAAAGTGTGGCCAGCAGGGCTAGGGAGGTTCTTTGCCCCTTCTGCTCTGCCCTGGTGAGGCCACACCTGCAATATTGTGTCTAGCTGTGGGCTCTCCAGTTCAGGAGAGACAGAGACATGCTGGAGGGAGTCCAGCAAAGAGCCACGAGGATGACTGAGGGAGTTGAGCACCGCCCCTGTGGAGAGAGACTGAGAGCCCTGGGGCTGGTTGGTCTGGAGAAGGCTGAGAGGAGATCTGATCAATGTCTACCAATACCTGAGGGGTAGGTGTCAAGTGGCTGGGGCCAAGCTCTTTTCGGTGATCAGCAGCAGTAAGCCAAGGAGCAATGGATGCAAACTGGAACAGAGAAGATTTCACCTCAGCATGAGGAGAAACTTCTTTACGTTGAGGGTGACAGAGCCCTGGAGCAGGATGCCCAGAGAGGTTGTGGAGTCTCCGTCTCTGCAGACTTTCCAAATCCACTTGGACACATTCCTGTGTGAACTACCCTGGGTGACCCTGCTTGGCAGGAAGGTTGGGCTGGATAATCTCTGGAAGTCCCTTCCAACCTTTAAGGTTCTGTGATTCTGTGATCTGACATACAAGGAGGGGAAGGAATAAAGACAATGGAGCCAGACTCCTCTCCAGACAAGACATAAAGGGAATGAACTGAAATACAAGAAAATCTATTTAAACACAAATACAAAAAGCTTTTCTATGGTCATTGTGGTCAAAAACTGTTACAAAGTTGCCCAAAGATGCATCTTTTGAATATATCTTTAGATATATTCAATATATCTCTTTATATATATATAGATAGATAGATATGGCTTTAAATATATTCAAAATCCTTCTAGATTCAGCTCTGAGTAACCTGCTAGAGGAGGTGATGCTGTGTTGAGCAGAGGGTTGGACAGGTGCCCCCAGTTTTGGAGGTTCTATTATAAGAGGGATGTGGACATGCTGGAGGTGTCCAGAGAAGGGCCACGAGGATGCTGAGAGGGCTGCAGCACCTCTGCTATGAGGACAGACTGAAAGAGTTGGGGCTGTGCAGGCTGGAAAATAGTAGGCTCTGAGGTGACCTTCTTGTGGCTTTCCAGGATCTGAAGGGGGCTACAGAAAATCTGGGGAGGGACTTTTGAGGCTCTCAGGGACTGACAGGACTAGGGGGAATGGAGCAAAGCTGGAGGTGGGGAGATTCAGATTGGATGTGAGGAGGAAGTTGTTGAGCATGAGAGTGGTGAGAGGCTGGAATGGGTTGCCAAGGGAGGTGTTTGGGGCCAGATCCCTGGAGGTGTTTTTGGCCAGGCTGGCAGAGGCTGTGGGCAGCCTGCTCTAGGGTAGGGTGTCCCTGGGCATGGCAGGGGGGTTGGAACTGGCTGATCCTTATGGTCCCTTCCAACCCTGACTGATTCTATGATTCTATCTCCAGAGGTCCTATCTCACCCCAGCCATTCTGTAATTCAATTCCAGTATCTATGTCATGTACTGTAAGGGCTGCATAGTTCTGTCTACACTTGAGCAAGTATAGATGAGCAAGGCAGAAAGGACCATTTCGTGCCTTCTAAACAATGTTTGCATAAAATTAAGCATAAAGATAAAAGGAACTATCTGGGGAGAGAGAAAGTTAAGAGAGGTCAGGTTAAATGCTTTGCTTATTCAAAAGAAAAACCAGCAACTTGCCCGAGTAGTCCTGTGCTTCACCATTCTCAAACTTGTCATTCTGTGACAAAATCAAAGAGAATGGGGACCTGGGTCCATTACAAGTGCCCACCCAAAGCCTAGAAGATGAGCATTAAACTTTGCCTCCTCGTCACAAATCAGTCAGGAATGAAAAATTGGTCTCGCCCCAAAATCCATTCTTAACGACCTCTCTCAGATGTAAAAACCAAACCTCTCTCACTTCCCATCATTTGGGTATTTACTAGCACACTGTCTCTCTTGAGGAGAGTCCTTGTCAGATCTGGGAAGATCAGTGCCTGCCCTGCCTCGATGCATCTGTCACCTGCCAGAGAGCATCTTCTGCAAAGGCCAGATCCAGAATCTGTTTCTGACAGAGATCCCCAGGCACCCACCTTGCCAGAGCAACCTGACTGTGCTCCACTCCTCACTCTGGCACTACTCCAACATGCAAGGCTGTGGATGACACAAGGAGGAGAGGAGCACAAGTAGACACAAGGGTCAAGGGCTCACTTGCAGAACATGGACTTCTGCAAGCACTAAACTCACTCTGGGGGAGCAAGATACCAATATCTTCCAGCAAACATGGCCAGTTTCCCTTGTTAGAATCATAGAATCAGTCAGGGTTGGAAGGGACCACAAGGATCATCTAGTACCAACCTCCCTGCCATGCCTAGATCAGGCTGCCCACAGCTTCTGCCAGCCTGGTTGCAAACACCTCCAGGGATGTGGCCACAACCACCTCCTTGGGCAACCCATTCCAGCCTCTCACCACTCTCATGCTCAACAACTTCCTCCTCACATCCAATCTGAATCTCCCCACCTCCAGCTTTGCTCCATTCCCCCTAGTCCTGTCAGTCCCTGAGAGCCTCAAAAGTCCCTCCCCAGATCTTCTGTAGCCCCCTTCAGATCCTGGAAAGCCACAAGAAGGTCACCTCAGAGCCTACTATTTTCCAGCCTGCACAGCCCCAACTCTTTCAGTCTGTCCTCATAGCAGAGGTGCTGCAGCCCTCTGAGCATCCTCGGGGCCCTTCTCTGCACACCTCCAGCATCTCCACATCCCTCTTGTCCCAGGGGCTCCAGCACTGGATGCACTACTCCAGGTGGGCTCTCAGCAGAGCACAGCAGAGGGGGAGAATCACCTCCCTGGCCCTGCTGCCCACACTGCTCCTGCTGCAGCCCAGCCTCTGCTTGCCTTTCTGCCCTGCAAGTGCACACTGCCATTAACAAGGTCACAAGCAGTGCCTAGCCTTAAAGGAGCTCCCCAAAGATAGTGACAACTACTTTCTGCCAACAATCTCAAGTGACAGTTTTATCTTGCACACAATGAAGGCAGTTTCATTTCTAACCCTGGCCTCTGTGCTTTGGCTAGGAAAGACACAACAGCAGAAGAGTTGAAGATGCAGAACTGCCACACTAAAGTTCTGGAAGACACAAACCTCAATATATATGTTCTGACAGAGACCTTTTATTTCACAGACTCTCGTGGGACCAGAGGTTTCCATTTCTACTTGCTAGTAAAGGTCTGGCACCCCTACAAAGAGAAATCATAGAATCCTAGAATCAGTCAAGGTTGGAAGGGACCACAAGGATCAGCCAGTTCCAAGCCCCCTGCCATGCCCAGGGACACCCTACCCTACAGCAGTCTGGCCACAGCCTCAGCCAGCCTGGCTGCAAGCACCTCCAGGGATCTGGCCCCAGACACCTCCCTGGGCAACCCATTCCTATGCCCCATTTAGTGTTCACAAAGACCTTTTGGAACATGGGGAAAATAAGCAGCTCTTGTGATTGAACTTACTGCAGGTTTATGGGGATAGTCAGGATGTGAGCAAGCCTTTTAGAGGAGGTTGGGAGTGAGAGGGGAGCCAGCCTGAAGACACACTGCACTCATTCTGCCTTTTATCAGGAGACACTGAAATATTTCACAAGTTCTAATTAAGATTCCTCAGACTCCTGTGGGATAGGAAAAAAAAAAAAAAAAACCAACAACAAGAAGAACACAAAAAATAAGCAAACAAACAAAAAAAAAACCAAAACCCACTGCATATATGCTATTTACAATAGACTTCATTGAAACATGGAAAATTAACTTGCCCAGGGTTATAAAACATGATGGGGCCAAAGCTTTGAACAGAAGACCTGAGCCTCCAAATCCCTGACCTCAGCAGACTGCAAAATATTCATCTATTTCCCACCTGAGTGTGTCTCAAAGCAGAAATTCCTACGAGCAAAAAAAAGCATGGTGAAGGAAGGTGCTTCTCACACCATTTGCATGATTTCAGCACAACATTCAATAGGCTGCTCTGTCATCAGGGGAAAGCTGGAGGTAGCTAAAAAAGTGCAAGGTTTCATTTTCACCTGCGAGATTGCAAAATGCAAGGAAGAGCTCTTTGGTGCTGGTAGGAAAATCAGGAGCAGAGAGAGCGCCAAAGGCTGCACCCTGTTTACTTCTGAAAGAATTAACTAGCAGTAAAGTACCAGCGTGGACTGAGGGAGGGGGAGACCTTGATTCACGTTTATATCTTCAATATGTTCTCTTTAAGTCGTTCCCCTTGTGTAATTATGCATCTATTACGGATAATGTTCCTGTGCTCGATTTGCCTTGCTATAAAATGGCAATGTAAACATTTTCCTCTTCCTTAATATCTCCGGAATCAAAGTTATTATCTGAAGAGAGGTATCCTGGGGAACAGGATGCACTACAGCAAATCATTCTTCACCTGTGTTTACTTCCCTCTTTTTTTTTTTTTTTTAATACTGAAGTGGAAGAAAGGGAGCAGAAAGAGCCAAGGTCAAGTCCTACCCAAATACCAGCTCAAGCAAGTGACTCCTGCTCCCATTACTTTGTGCTAATTGTGGACATCTATTAGCGAGAAACTGAAGTTGAAGTTTCCAAGTTTGTCTTGGCCTGAGTTCAGATTAAAAAGAAAACAATTAACTAACAATTAGCTGAGCAATTAACCAAGTGACCATTTGGCCACAGCGAGATATCACTGAGAGGATGTGAGGGGTTGGAAGGGACCTCCATAGATCATTGAGTCCAAACCCTCTGTCAGAGCAGGAGCATAGAATATAGCCCAGGTCACACAGGAACACATCCAGACAGGGCTGGAAAGGCTCCAGAGAAGGAGGCTCCAAAACCTCTCTGGGCAGTCTGTGCCAGTGCTCTGGGACCCTTACAGGAAAGAAGCTTCCCCTTGTGTTGAGCTGCAACCTCCTGTGTTGCAACTTATATCCATTGTTCCTTGTCCTATCCCAAGGAGCAAAATCTTCAAAGCCCACCTGGATGTGTTCCTCTGTGACCTGCCCAAAGTAGTCCTGCTTTGCAGAGGGGCTGGGCTCACCACTCATTAAGCTAAAAATATCCCAATGTGGAAATAGTAAATGGGAGAGATAACACAGTCAAAGAGCTCCTCGAGTCCAACCCCCCTGCCACAGCAAGACCATCCAATCTAGCACAGATCACTCAGGAACACATCCAGACAGTGCTGGAAAGGCTCCAGAGAAGGAGACTCCACAACCTCTCTGGGTAGCCTGTGCCAGTGCTCTGGGAGCCTTCCAGTTAAGAAGTTCTTCCTCATGTTGAGGTGCATCTTCCTGTGCTGTAGTTTCTACCCATTGCTCCTTGCCCTATCCCAGGGCACAACAGAGAAGAGTTTGTCCCCCCCGCTCCTGACCCCCAGCCCTCAGATATTTATAAACATTGATCATATCCCCTCTGAGCCTTCTCTTCACCAGACCAAACAGCCCCAGGCCCCTCAGCCTCTCCTCACAGGCAGTGCTCCAGCATCCTTGAAGCCCTCCCTTAGACTCTCTCCAGCAGATCCCTGTCCCTCCTGAACTGGGGAGGCCAGAACTAGATGCAGTATTCCAGGTGAGGTCTCACTGGGGCAGGGTAGAGGGGGAGAAGAATCTCTCTGGATCTGCTGGACACACTCTTAGTGCCCCTCAGGATCCCATTGGCCTTCTTGGCCAGCAGGGCACATTGCTGTCCCTGGAAAAAGTGCAGCCAGCCTTTCCTGCCAGTAGGATCTAAATCCACGATAGTAAAATCCAAATGTACTCATCCTAGCGTGCTGCTCCCAACTTTTGGGAAGAAACTCATCACTTGTGCTCTCCAGAACTGCAATAATTGTAAATACTGAGGACAGCACCAGAAGAACAGCACTGGAGTTAATTTTCAGCAGATGTGCACTCCCTCAAGTTGACTGCCAGACAACACAGCCTGCTTTCTCACCTCTCTGTCTCTTCAGTGGCATCCAGATAATCAAATAATCAAATTTAAGTGCAACAGCCCTGGATCCCACACCCACTCTTCTCCCACTTCAGTTCAAGGGAGCAAAGCACAGGATGGCCTTAACTGCAAACACAGGTCTGATGCTTGATCAAAACCAGAGGTTGGAGTGCACCAGGAACCATCCCATAGCAAACATTTACAGACAACCATAAAACCACAAGTCTCAATTCTGTCTGCTTGCAGGTCAAGCCTAACCCACAATGCAATTACTATAAAACCCTCTGTGGTGGTTTAGCAGTTAGCTGCCCTCCACACACTTGGAAATAGCCCAGGCTAGGACTCAGTCAGCTGGAATTTAAGGGATAAAGCTTTATATTTACAGCTTTGCACAATATCCAAGCAGATACTTACAATGTGTAACAGATATTTACAGATATATACAGTGAAAAAGTAATACAGAAACACACTTTGAAATAGCCCAGGCTAGGACTCAGTCAGCTGGAGGTTAAGGAATAAAGCTTTGTATCTACAGCTTTGCACAAGAGACAAGCAGATATTTACAATGTATAACAGATATTTACAGATATATGCAGTGAAAAGGTAATACAGAAACACCACAGCCCTCCCAGATCAAAATCCCTAAGATCTAGAAATCAAAATCCCTAAGAGGGGTTTCCAACCACCCCTGCCACCTTCCCCCTTTCCCCAGTCTTATCTCGCCCTCTGTTTTATGCAGCAGATAGGTGAAGGTAGATGGGCCAGGGGGGATTAGCAGCAGGAAAAGAAGTTAGTGGAATTATTCAGATTCAGCTACAAAAGGAGAAAGCCATGCAGGAGCAGCCACAGTCCAGAGCAGTCAGAAACCATCTGACTAACTTATCTATGTTTGGGTTACAACTCTTAAACAATTTTTTTTCTCTTTCTCAGTAAAGCTGTGAGTGCAGCAGCACCATCAGTGTTTGCCCTTCTCAGCCTACAGTCTAATTTCTCATTCAAATCCTCCACTTAGTTCAAACCAGCACACCCTCCCTGATCACCTCAGAGGAGCTGTTGGCACAGGTAAGCCAAACTTCTGCCTCTGCAGCCACTAAAATTAATCCTGGGGTGCTACTGCAGAAAGAAGAAGCAGGGATACTGCACTGCTCCACACAGAGCAGATCACAGCTGCAAAGCCACAGGCAAAAGCCTCCGCCAGGACAACCATATTGACAAAAAGAAGCTTGAAAATTAGAGCCCAGCTCTTACTGGTTGTCACAGAATAACAGATTTGTTTTGGTTAGAAGAGGTCTTTAAGATGACCAGAGAGAGACCTGGGGGTGCTGGGAGATACTAGGCTGAACATGAGCCAGCAGTGTGCCCAGGTGGGCAGCAGAGCCAATGGCATCCTGGCCTGGATAAGGAAGAGTGTGGCCAGCAGGACAAGGGAGGTCATTCTGCCTCTGTGCTCAGCACTGGTCAGGCCTCATCTTGAGTGCTGTGTCCTGGTCTGGGCCCCTCAATTCAAGAGAGGTATTAAGGTGCTGGAAGGTTTCCAGAGAAGGGTGATGAAGCTGATGAAGGGCCTGGAGCACAGCCCTGTGAGGAGAGGTTGAGGGAGCTGGGGATATGCAGCCTGCAGAAGAGGAGACTTAGGGCAGACCTCATTGCTCTCTACAACTACCTAAAGGGAGGTTGTAACCAGGTGGGGTTGGGCTCTTCTCACAGGCAACTTGAGCAACAGTCTCAAGTTGTGCCAGGGAAGGTATAGGCTGGACGTTAGGAAGAAGTTATGCACAGAGAGAGTGATTGGCATTGGAATGGGCTGCCCAAGGAGTCCCCATCACTGGAGGTGTTCAAGAAAGGACTGGATGGAGCACTGAGTGCCATGGTCTAGTTGATTGGCTAGGGCTGGATGCTAGGTCGGACTGGATGATCTTGGAAGTCTCTTCCAACCTGGCTGATTCTATTCTATTCTAACTCCTACTACCAACCCAGCACTGCTAAGTCACCACTAAACCATGTCCCGTGGCACCACATCTGCATGGATTTTCAGTCCCTCCCCCCCAGGGATGGGGACTTCACCACTGTCTTGAGCAGACTGTGCCAGGCCTTGACAAACCCTTTCAAAGAAGAAAAATTTTCCTGATGTCCAACCTAAAGCCAAGTGCAACAGGCATCCCCATCACAAAGGAATCTAAGAAAAGAGCAAGATTGATAAAATCAACAATTTCACAGGCTCACAGGATGTTAGGAGATCATCGAGTCCAAACCTCCTGCCACAGCAGGACCATCCAAACTAGCTCAGGGCACACAGCAACACAGCCAGAAAGGCCTGGAAAGGCTCCAGAGAAGGAGACTCCACAATCTCTCTGTGGAGCCTGTGCCAGTGTTCTGGGACCCTTCCCATCAAGAAGTTGCCCTTTGTGTTGAGCTGCAACCTCCTGTGCTGCAGCTTCCATCCATTGCTCCTTGGCCTATTCCAGAGAGCAAGTGAGCAGAGCCTGTCCCCCAGTCCTGACCCCCAGCCCTCAGAGATTTATAAACATTGATTAAATCCTTTCTCAGTCTTTTCCTCTCCAGACTAAAAAGCCCCAGGTCACTCAGCCTCTCCTCATGCCCTCCAGTCCTCTCATTATCCTCACAGCCCTCCCCTGGACCCCCTCCAGCAGATCTCTGTCCCTCTGAAACTAGGAAGCCCAAAACTGAAGGCAATACTCAAGATGAGGTCTCAGCAGGGCAGTGTAGAAGGGGAGGAGAACCTCCCTGGATCTGCTGGACACACTCTTCCTAATACATTCCAGGATCCCCTTGGCCCCCAGGGCACATTGCTGTGCCATGGATCTTCTCCCCCAGCACTCCCAAGTCCCTCTCCTTGGGGCTGCTCTCCAGCAGTCCCCTCCCAGCCTGTCCTGCTGCAGTTTATTCTTCCTCCCCAGGCACAGGACTCTGCACTTGTCCTTGTTGAGCCTCATTTGGTTTCTCTGTGCCCAGCTCTGTCTGTGCAGGTCTCTCTGGATGGCCTCACAGCCTTTGTCTGTCTCAGCCAAGCCTCCCAGCTTGGTGCCATCAGCAAACTCGCTGAGCTGACTCTGTCTGTCTGTCTGTCTGTGCCCCCATCAATATCATTGACTAAGATGTTGAACAGGACTGGACCCAGCACTGATCCCTGGGGGAATGCAGTGGTTACAGCTCTCCAGCAGGACTTACCACCATGGATCAGCACTCTCTGCACTCTATCTTGTAAGCAGCCAGGCTTTTAATTGCCCTAACAGCAGCTTGTCCACAAAGCCCTGCATCAACTCCCTTGCAGATGTGACTTCAAAGGACTTGCCTGATCACACACTCCTTGCTGCCACAGGACCTTTTGTTACTGCGTGCAAAAAGATGGATGGCACTTACTGAAAGAGCAGCTACTCAATATTTTGCTTTACTCTTATTGTTAGCTCTGTGGCCCCCATGCATTATTTAGTGCACGCTATGCAAACTGATCTCCACAGAGAGGATTATTAATTTCCTCTCAGATTTCTCTCCAGCTACAGAAATTCTGATCCTTCACAAACAGTCACAGAAGCCCTCACCAGCCCAGCTCGCAGCACTGTGCTCAACCCTTCCCTTCCCAAGGAGAGGAAGGAAGGAGCTGTGCTAAATCCATCTTCCCCATTTGAAGCACCCAGAAAATTTTCAGGCTCCTCAGGGACCTGCATCAAGCCCAAGCAGGGGAGAGAGCAGCACTGATTTCCACTGCAGAAACTACTTCTAAAGCCCTCCTGTCCTTTACAGAGCCTCAGCTCAGGCTCCACTAGTAGGATGCAGTTAGTCAGCGAGACTCACACAGACTGAGAGGTGGGCAGGGAGGAAGTTAAGGAAATTCAACAAGGGCAAGTGCAGAGCCTTGCATCTGGGAAAGAACATCCCCAAGTATTACAGAATCATAGAATCAGTCAGGGTTGGAAGGGACCACAAGGATCAGCCAGTTCCAACCCCCCTGCCATACTCAGGGACACCCTACACTAGATTAGGCTGGACAGAGAGCCTCTGCCAGCCTGGCTGCAAACACCTGCAGGGATGTGGCCCCAACCTCCCCCCTAGGTAACCCATTCCAGGGTCTCACCACTCTTATGCTGAAGAATATCAGTATAGGTTGGGGACTGACTTGTTGGAAGGAAGCAAAGGGGAAAGGACCCGGGGGTCCTAGTGGGTGTGAGGATGACCACAAGCCAGAAATGTGCTCTGGTGGCCAGGAGGGCCAATGCCATGCTGGGGTGGATTGGAAGGGCTGTGGTTAGTAGGTCCAGAGAGCTTCTCCTGCCCCTCTACTCTGCCCTGCTGAGGACACAGCTGGAGTACTGTGTCCAGTTCTAGGCCCCCTAGTTCAAGAGGGACATAGAACTGCTTGAGAGAGTCCAGAGCAGTGCCACCAAGATGAAGGGAATGGAACATTTCTGTTATGAAGAGACCCTGAGAGAGCTGGGGTTGTGCTGCTTGGAGAAGAGGAGACTGAGAGGTGACCTCAGCAATGGTTATAAAGATGTGCAGGTGAGTGGCAGGAGGCTGGAGCCAGCTCTGCTGGGTGATGCCCAGTGACAGGACATGGGGCAATGAGCGGACACTGAGGCATCGAAAGTTTCATGGAAACATGAAACTTTCATGGGTTCAAATTGGCAGAGGGGAGATTTGAATGGGATGTTAGGAAGAAATTCTTCACAGTAAGGGTGGCGAGGCACTGGAACAGGTTGCCCAGGGAGGTTGTGGCTGCTCCCTCCCTGGATGTGTTCAAGGCCAGGCTGGATGAGGTCTTGAGCATCCTGATCTAGTGGGAGGTGTCCCTGCCTATGGCACAGGGGGGTTGGAACTGGCTGATCTTTGAGGTCTCTTCCAACCTAAACCATTCTATGATTCTATGATGAGGAATTTTTTCACTGTGAGGATGACAGAACACTGGGACAGGCTGCCCCGGGGGGTTGTGAATTCTCCCTCTCTGGAGAAATTCAAGACCTGCCTGGATGTGTTCCTGTGTGATCTGGAGTAGGTGATCCTGCTCTGGCAGGGGAGTTGGACCTGATGAGCTTTGGAGTTCCCTTCCAGCCCCTGCCATTCTGTGATTCTGTAGCAGCTGATTCTCACTGAGCAAAGTTTGGCTGAAACAAACTCCCTGAGGTCCTCCGAGGAACGCTGATGCAGACATCAAACACTTCAGCCTCCTCCTCTCCCCAGCTTGTACATCGTGTACCTTTTATAGCACCTAGAAATCACATGTGGCACTTGCAATTGATTTGGTTTTAAATACTGCACTCCACGTTTGCCTCCAGGTTAAACCAAGTGAAGTCAGACTTGAAGGAGTGGGAGGAATTTGGAGGGGTGCATGAGGCAGTCCTGCAATCCTGACTTCACTGCTGCTGCTGCTTAACAGCTGTACAGCAGTTAATCAGATGAATTAAAACCACCACTGAGAAGCATTAGTACATGTTAACATCACTTACACTTGCTGTCTGCTAAATACAGCCTCCTCTTTCTCCTCACTGCACCACCTCCTCTTTCTCTTCAACAGCATTAGAACAAAAGTTCAAAATGTAAAGGGAAAAACAACAACAAAAGAAAAGAAGCCTGAAGTGGATTGTTACTGTTCAATTTGTTGTCTCCTCAAACACAGCAAACAGAAGCAGAGTGCAGTACTTTAATTCCTCTACAGAAGGCACTCAACGATTTGGTCCTGTTGAAATTAAAGTGACTCCAGCAACAGTTTCCACCATTTCCTTTGGGACACAGTCCCCCAGCCTCGTGGATCTGCAATAAGTTTCGGGTTTTCCACTAATACTCAAAGTAAATTAGTCTCTTGTTTTAATCATAGAATGGTTTAGGTTGGAAGAGACCTCAAAGGTCATCCAGTCCCAACCCCCTGCCTTAGGCAGGGACACCTCCCACTAGAACAGGTCACTTAATGCCTTATCCAGCCTTGCCTTCAACACCTCCAGGGAGGCTCAAGGCCTCGTCCAACCTGGCCTCGAACACCTCCAGGGAGGTTGTGGAGCACAGAAGCATCAAATGTGATCTTGGGTGCTTCTGTGCACCACAACCTCCTTGGGCTACCTGTGCCGGTGTCTCACCACTCTCACTGTGAACAACTTCCTCCTAACATCCCATTTAAATCTCCCCTCTGCCAGTTTAAACTCATTCATCCTCATCCTGTCCTCACCAGACCTTGACAATTGTCCCTCCCCAGCCTTCTGGTAGACCCTTTCAAATACTGGAAGGCTACCATAAGTTCTCCTCGAAGCCTTCTCTTCTGCAGGCTGTAGAGCTCCAACTCTCTCAGCCTGTCCTCAGAGCAAAGGTGCTCCAACCCTCTGGTCATCTTTGTGGCCCTCCTCTGGACTCTCTCCAGCAGTTTCATGTCCTTCTTGTGCTGGGGGCTGCAGAGCTGCAGACAGTGCTGCAGGTGGGACCTGATGAGAGCAGAGTAAAGGGGCAGAATCTCCTCCCTTGCCCTGCTGCCCACAGCTGCTCTTGCTGCAGCCCAGCACACAGTTGCTGTCTGGGCTGTGTGTGCACACTGCAGGCTCATGTTGAGCTTTTGATCAACCCAGACCCCCAGGTCCTGTTCCTCAGGGCTGCTTTGCAGCCACTCACCACCCAGTCTGGATTTGTGCTTGGTCAACTCATGTAGAGCTTTTCTTTCTATGAAATAATTCTCCCCTCCTCCCCTCGCCTCCCCTCTGAAGTGCTTCCCCTTTGGCAGCTCCACTCTCAGTCACAGGTCCAGCAGCTCTGTGTATTTAGATATTGTAAATCCTTGCTCTGAAGTGCTGTCCCTTGGAGGTTCTCCCCGTGCTTTAATTTAGGAGTTTCAGGAATAAGGTGATGCTAGGGGATGAGTGGAATATTCCAAACAGGAAAGGAAGCAGGCAGACTTTGGGTTTTTGGGTTTTTTTAAGCTACATAGAGAGCAGGTGGCATACTCTGCTTTTAGTGCCCTTGCTTCTTTCCACATTGGTATTCAGCTGCATGTAAATGCACTGTCAATTGTCAGTCCTCTCCAAATCTCAGCATTAATCACTCCCAGTTTCTCTCATCCACTCAAAACCATTCTGTTTATATTTACTCTGGATCTCAACTGCAGTATTTACCCAGACTGGGCTAAATTTCTGCCTCTGCTTCTCAACTCTGATGTTCCCCCCTCCAATTGGCAGCTTTTCCAAGCGTACCTGCAGTGAGAAAAACTGACAGGGGAACTACATTTCTGACCAGCTTTAATGGAAACTGCATTCTGAAGTCTGATCTACCCTTCAGTGTGCAGAGCAGATCATCAGAGTTCTTTGGGTTATTTCCCTTCTGCAGCAATGGATGCTGGGCAACAAATCACAACTTCTGACCCCTCGAGCTGGAAACAGCAGCAGTTCCTATACAGTTCAAATCAATATGGATGTTCAGAGGGCTGCAGAACCTCTACCATGAGGACAGACTGAAAGAGTTGGGGCTGTTCAGGCTGGAGAAGAGGAGGCTCCCAGGTGACCTTATTGTGGCCTTCCAGGATCTGAAGGGGGCTACAAAAAAGCTGGGGAGGGACTTTTGAGGCTGTCAGGGAGTGCCAGGACTAGGGGGAATGGAGAAAAGCTGGAGGTGGGGAGATTGAGGCTGGAGGTGAGGAGGAAGTTGTTGAGCATGAGAATGGTGAGAGCCTGGAATGGGTTGCCCTGGGAGCTGGTGGAAGCTTTATCCCTGGAGATGTTTGCAGCCAGGCTGGCAGAGGCTGTGGGCAGCCTGCTCTAGGGTAGGGTGTCCCTGGGCATGGCAGGGGGGCTGGAACTGGATGATCCTTGTGGTCCATTCCAACCCTGCTGATTCTATGATTCTAATAAATAATGTAAGATAAGACCACTAAGGTGGTCACAGAGTGGGTTGGGTTGCAAGGCACCTTAAAGATCACCCAGTTCCAACCCCTCTGCTCCTGGGCAAGGATGCTTTCCACCAGCCCAGGATGTTCAAAGTTCTGCCCAAGCTGGCTTTGAACACTTGCTGGGAGGAGGCTTCCACAACCTTCCTGGGCAACCTGTGCCAGTGCCTCACCACCCTCACATGGGAAGAATTTCTTCCTCATGTCCAGTCTAAATCATCCCTCTTCCAGATTAAAGCCATTGCCTCTCATCCTATCACTACAAGCCCTTGTAAAAAGTTATTGACATACATTGACAATTAAGTTCTCCTCCTAGAGGTTTATTATTAAAACTCCCACAGCTTATGGAGGAGAAACATCAATGGTTTGATCTCTGTCCAAATCTGCCTCTGGATTACGTAAAGAAGACCTGACAGAATTTTACTGTCTTTGGATATTGCCTCCTGTCCCTGATTATCTTAACATCCGAGGTCATCCCATCCTTTAGTTTTAGAGGCCTTCCCTTCTTGTTATCCTGGTCTCACAGCAGCTCATCATAAAGCTTATTCAGCCTCAAAGTTTAACTCTTTCCTTCCAACATCAGTGAGACATCTTTCTGCCAGCTGCTGTGCTGAGGAAGGATGTCACAGGTAAATGATTACCTGCTCTATGTAGAATTCAAACACTCATTTTAGACCCTCAACAACATCTGACAGGAACTGCACCTGGCTAGGAGGAAAAGGCTCCACATTTATCTATGCTTCTGTCTGCTTCTTGCATGCTTCAGACCCTAAACATCTGCAAGTCATCCTCACAGGATGTCAGGGGTTGGAAGGGACCCAAAGAAATCATCCAGTCCAACCCCCCTGCCACAGCAGAACCAGACAATCTAGCTCAGGTCATACAGGAACACATCCAGACAGCCCTTGAAAGTCCCCAGAGAAGGAGACTCTCTGGGCAGCCTGTGCCAGTGCTCTGGAACCCTTCCAGTCAAGAAGTTCCCCCTGTGTTGAGCTGCAACCTCCTGTGCTGCAGCTTCCATCCATTGTCCCTTGGCCAATGCCAGGGAGCAGTGAGCAGAGCCTGTTCCCCCACCCTCAGATATTGACAAACATTGATTAAATCCCCTCTCATTCTTCTCTTTGGGAATAATGTTAAAGAAAGCTTCTTTCAAGGAAAGCCTCACTCATTTAATTTAGCATTCTGTCAGCAACAGATGATCAGCAGCACAGAGCCTGTGGGGAGAGAAGGGGCAAGTAACACTTCTCTGCTTTCTTTCCATCAGGGTTCTTTGCATCAACACAGACACAGGAACCACTGGAAGGAAGGGAAAGGCTCTTCAGAAAGCACACAGGGAAGCAATTTAACAGAGACAACTGCAAGATGACCCTCAAACAGCCACCAGGACTTCTCCTCCACCAGCACCCCCAAGTCCCTCTCCTCAGGGCTGCTCTCCAGCCAGGCACTGCCCAGCCTGGATTTCTGCTTGCAGGATCTTGGACTTGGTCTTGTTTAACCTCCTGAGGTTGGCTTGTGCCCACCTCTGCAGCCTCTCCAGGTCCCTCTGGATCTCCAGCCTGACCACACAGCTTGGGGTGCTCAGCAAACGTGCTGAGGCTGCACTCAATGCCTCTGCCCATGGCACCCACAGAGATGTTGAACAAGACTGGTCCCAGGACTGATCCCTAAGGGACTCCACTGGGCCATGGAGCCATTGGCAGCCACTCTCTGGCTGTGGCCATCAAGGCAGTTCTGTCTCCATCTGGTGATCCACCCATCAAACCCATGTGTCACCAGCTTGGGGACAAGGATGTGGTGTGGGACAGTGCCAAAGGCTTTGCTCAGCTCCAGGTCAATGCCATCAGTTGCTGCCCCTCAGCTATTCATGTTGTGACCTCTTCACAGAAGGCCTCCAGGTTTGTCAGGCAGGATCTGCCCTTGGTGCAGCCATGGCTGATTGGACCCAATCACCTCTGCACTATTCTGCTGTCTCAGTAGTGCCTTCAGGATCCATGATCTTACCAGGCACACAGACATGCAGGGGGAACCTCAATGAGCACATAAAGAAACATTGAAAGCTTGATAATAAAAGATGCAAAGCTGAGAGTTCACTTTCAAAAGGGTTTTTTGTTTTGTTGGTTTTTTGGTTTGGTTGGTTGGTTTGTTTTTTTGTTTTTGTTTTTTTTTTGCTTGGTAGGTTCACTTAAGGACAATTAATTATACTTTCCTATTTTTTGCAGGCTCTGGCCTTGGCAGTCTCCAGGGTGAGCCCTGTGCCAGCAGAGACAGTGTGTGTGTGTGTGTGTGTGTGTGTGTGTGTGTGTGTTTATTTCCAGCCTTTCCGCTCCTCTGCTTATTTTGCACTGTGTGCTGCTATCCCTTAGCACGTTGTGCTGCTTTGAGGCTCACTGGAAAATTTTAATGAGGAAAATTAGGCTATAGGGCTGTGAAAAGAAAACAATGGGGATGTCTGCTTCACTCCCGTGATCGCTGAGATGTACAAAAGCAAGGACACAAGCACAGATAGGACAGAGCCTTTATATTCACCGCTCAGCACGAGATAGGAGCAGATATTTACAACAGATGAGATATTTCCAGCTATATACAGAAATCATAGACTCACAGAATGGGTTAGGTTGGAAGGGACCTCAAAGCTCAGCCAATTCCAACCCACCTGTGCCATAGGCAGGGACACCTCCCACTAGAACAGGACCCTCAAGGCCTCACCCAGTCCGGTCCTGAACACTTCCAGGGAGGTTGTGGATAACAGAAGGATCCACAACCTCCCTGGGCAACCTGTGCCACTGCTTCACCACCCTCACTGCAAAGAACTTTCTCCTAACATCCAGTTTCAAACTCCCCTCTGCCAGTTTAAACCCATTCCTCTTCATCCTGTCATTACAAGTCCTTGTCAATAGTCCCTCCCCAGCCCTCCTACAACCCCCTTCAGATATTGGAAGGCTACTCCAAGGTCTCCTGGCAGCCTTCTCTTCTGCAGGCTGCACAGCCCCAACTCTCTCAGCCTGTCCTCACAGCAGAGCTGCTGCAGCCCTCTCAGCATCTTCATGGCCTCCTCTGGACTCTCTCCAGCAGTTCCATGTCCTTCTTGTGCTGGGGGCTGCAGAGCTGCAGACAGTGCTGCAGGTGGGGTGTGAGGAGAGCAGAGCCAAGGGGCAGAATCCCCTCCCTCGCCCTGCTGCCCACAGCTGCTCGTGCTGCAGCCCAGCTCAACCAGGCAGCATCCAAGCAGCCAGCAGCACCCCTGGCAATAGCTCTCTGTGTGCGTTTGCAAGCAGGAGGAACATAAAATATCTGCCTGGCAAGCAGAGGAGCCAGCACTGCCTCTCTGCCTTTCGCAGGCAGGACGCAAGCAGAGCGCTCTGCAGGCTGCCTCCGCGCATCCACTCGCCCTAAAGGCAATGAGTCAGTGCTGGCAAAGAGCAGCCAGACCACAGGAGAGCTGGAAGCCACCAATCTCAAAAACAAATTTATCAGGAGATTACGTCCTGTTTAGTCAGCGTCAGCAACACCACAAAAAGGTCTGCCTCAGATTGGCAGAGGTTGGGAGGGGAAAGAAAAAATTACTGAAAGGAAGGAGCAAAGATGCTCAGAGGGCTGCAGCAGCTCTGCTATGAGGACAGGCTGAAAGAATTGGGGCTGTGCAGCCTGGAGAAGAGAAGGCTTCCAGGAGAACTTGGAGTAGCCTTCCAGTATCTGAAGGGGGCCTACTGGAGGGCTGGGGAGGGACTATTCACAAGGTCTTGTGATGACAGGACAAGGGGGAATGGGTTCAAACTGGCAGAGGGGAGATTTAAACAGGATGTTGGGAAGAAGTTCTTTGCAGTGAGGGTGGTGAGACACTGGCACATGTTGCCCAGGGAGGTTGTGGAGCACAGAAGCACAGAATGGGATCAAAGATCACATTCTGTGCTTCTGTGCTCCGCAACCTCCCTGGAAGTGTTCAGGACCAGACTGAGGCCTTGAGCAACCTGTTCTAGAGGGAGGTGTCCCTGCCTATGGCACGGGGGGTTTGGAACTGGCTGAGCTTTGAGGTCCCCTCCAACCTAAACCATTCTAAGATA
>VWZI01004181.1:59257-74828 GCA_013396835.1 Psilopogon haemacephalus
GGCTCCAGCACTGGATGCAGTACTCCAGGTGGGGTCTCACTAGAGCACAGCAGAGGGGGAGAATCACCTCCCTGGCCCTGCTGCCCACACTGCTCCTGCTGCAGACCAGCCTCTGCTTGTGCACACTGATGCCTCATGTTGAGCTTCTCCTCCACCAACACCCCCAGGTCCCTCTCCTCAAGGCTGCCCTCCAGCCAGTCACTGCCCAGCCTGGATTGGTGCTTGGCATTGCCTCGACCCAGCTGCAGGACCTTGCCCTTGGTCTTGTTGAACTTCCTGAGGTTGGCTTGTGCCTACCTCTGCAGCAAGTCCAGGTCCCTCTGGATGCCATCCCTGCCCTCCAGCCTGTCTGCTGTACCACACAGCTTGTTAACCTCCATCAGGGTTGGGGAGGTGGATTTCAGATGACATCTGCCAACCCATCATCCACTCCTCAAGCAGGTTTTGGGGAGGTGAATTTCAGCTGACATCTGCCATTTTATGGCCACTGTTTTATCAGGGCTGTGCCAATCTCAGATTTGCTCACTGCTAAAACCCTCAAGCTGCAGTGCTAACGCTGAGCTCCATCCCACATTCAGCACTTTCCAAGCACAGAACTTGCCAATACACATGTGATCACCTCCCATATAAAATTACAATGGAAATTACCAGAGGCATAAAACAACTATTATGATGAACAATGAGCTCAAAAAAAAAATAATAAAAAAAAACAACAAAACAACCACCACAAAACAAAACACAGAGAGAGAATCAAGACACTGATCCTTCTGTGCTGAATGTTATTCAAAAGGAGGATTGTCAGTGCCACGCTGAACAGATCAATTTGTTTCCTTTTCTTCCCTCCACTTAACTGGATTTTATATACAAAAGTAATCATTCCTATAAGAAGCAACCCCTGACCATATCTTTGGAGGTTCACAAAGCCTCAGACCTAGGTCTTTCCCACTATTTTGGTTTCCATGGTAACAGAGGATGGTGCCCAAAAAAGAAAAAATGCTGTAATATTCCACAGCAACTGTCCCAAATCATTCCCATAATATTAAGGAAAAGTAGAGAATGTGGGCCCACACATAGAGCAGAGCTGACTAAAAAAGAAAAGTACAATGAGGGGAAAGAGGAGAGAGAGAGGGGAAAGAGGAGAGAGAGAGGGGAAAGAGGAGAGAGAGAGGGGAAAGAGGANAATACACCAAGTCCTTGCTCATGCTCCAGGTAATTCTTTCACCCCTCAAATGCCATTTTATTATTGATCCTCTCTCTCAGCTGAAAAAAACACTGAAGTTTCTTTGTGTACAGACCTTTGCATACCAGATGAAGGGTAATGGGTTTAAAGTGGCAGAAGGGAGATTGGAAGGGGCAGAGGGAACGTTAGGAGGAAGTTCTTTACAGTGAGAGTGATGCGACACTGGCACAAGTTGCCCAGGGAGGTTGTGGCTGCTCCCTCCCTGGAGATGTTCAAGGCCAGGCTGGATGAGGTCTTGAGCATCCTGATCTAGTGGGAGGTGTCCCTGCCTATGGCACAGGGTGGGTTGGAACTGGATGAGCTTTGAGATCCCTTCCAACCTGAACCATTCTATAATTCTGTAAGTTATTAATTTTCATTACATTTATTCACAACAATATTAGTTCCAACCTTTCTTTTCTCCCCCCACCTCCCCTTACTAAAAATGTGTTTTCATGTAAACAAAAAAAAACAAAAACATTGTCAAAGGAGATCTGAGCAGCTGGTCCTGCATCCTGACTCCGATGGGGATCAGCCCCCAGCTGCTCCAGGGGAGTTTTGCTCCCAATTCCTTCTACAACAAGCCAGTTTGCATCTTGAAATGGGAGGGCTTCCCTCCCCTCCAAGCTTTTAAAAGGAGATTCTGCAGCTATCCAATTTCTTTTTTCTCCCTCGTATTCTACTTAAGAAAGAAAAAAAGAAAGAAAAAAAGAAAGAAAAAAAAGAAAGAAAAAAGAAAGAAAAAAAAGAAAGAAAAAAAAGAAAGAAAAAAAAAGAAAGAAAAAAAAGAAAGAAAAAAAAGAAAGAAAAAAAAGAAAGAAAAAAAAGAAAGAAAAAAAAGAAAGAAAAAAAAGGATCTGCATTTATAGTAGAGCAAGATGATCACTGGGAGATTCACGAACACCTTAACGCACAGAGTGACCTTTCCCTGCCACTGCCGGAGCAGGCAGTTCCACAACAATCCTCCTTTTCCAATATTAATTGTTTATGTATTAGAGAATGGATCAAGCCAGCCGGGAAGGGGGAGAAAAAAAAATAAATAAAGTTGGATTGTAGAGCTAACAGCTCCCCAGAGGGAGCGAAAAGTGATTATTGAGTTAAATGGCTGCATTGTTAACAATTGCCACACAGAGTGGCTTGCTCAGAAAAGATCCGTTTCTCACTGCCAATTTAGTGACAGCAAAAACTGTGAGCAAATGAACTCCTGGTAAACGACTTAATCTTCCCTCCCCCCCCAAAAAAAAAAGGAAAAAAAAATTCCTTGCAGTTCGCCTCCCTTTCATCGTCCCTGGGCAGCCCATGTATCATCAGCTATCAATTGCCGTAACTTTATGATGTGGCAGCAGCCAGCTCCATGTGCAAACATTCCGGAGCTCTGCCGTAGTGAAGCAAGGAGCAGCAAAGAGAAAGAAAAAAAAAATAAAATTGAAAGGCAAGCAAATGCTGACATCAGAGGAAAAAAAAAATAAGTGTCAAAGCAATCTGGTGTTCAGGTGATCAGTCTCGACGTAAACCCACTGTCCTACTTTCCCCCTCAAATGCTTTTTCACAGCTACGAATTACTTTAATCCCTGCTAAAAACGCGCAAGCAACACACAAACCAGAGCGTAGCGAAGCGCCCGGCAACTGCAGGACTCCTCCACGCATTTAGTGGGAGAAAAATCGCACACTTGCTTTAAGGAGAAGAAAATCAAGCAGCCAAACAACAAAAAAAAATAACAACCAACAACTTCCCTCTAAGTGAAGTTCCTCAATTTCTGCGATCCTGAGCCAAGCAGTAATGACTGGAATGACCTAGTGTTATTTCTGTCTCTCCTACGGGACGGCAGAGGAATTAAATTCAGAGCTCACCCTACGCTAGCGAAAAGTTTAGAGCCTCCAAATAAAAAGAGACACACAAGGGGATTTTAAAAAAAAAAAAAAATGCAGAAACTGCAGCAACTGAAAGTAGTTTTCCGGGGAAGAGAGTGTTATAAACGGGATACAGAATTTCGTAATGCAAGAAGGGTTAACCAGCTCGCTCGGTCTGAAACTAGGTAATCCAGGAAGGAGCCATCGGCATTCCGCTGTCGCTTCGTAGTATTCCTGGTTTTATACACCGTGGATACGAAGCAGCAGCAGCTGCGCAAGTTGGGGTAGGGACTGAATACCATTTTGTCTCGACTTGTGTCTTTCCTCAGCTCAATTATCATAGAGGAAAAGAAATATAAAAGAAGAAAGGAAAAAAAAAAACACAACGACAATAACAAACGCGCAGCCAACTTCTCGCCGAGTGATTTTTTGGGGATGTTTAACAAAAGGCTGCTGAATAAACACATTAGGCTTTGGGGGGGAAAAAAGAATTCAAACAGTAGAGAGAGAAGGGGGAAGTATTTGCATCCTAATAGTTATGGAGACAGCACCACCTGATGGAAGATGAGGAAAAGCATCGATGGCTTTAGCGGGAGTCTCCAAACTTCAACTGGCGTTCGAGGCACAAAGTGCTGTCGAAAAACACTTCGCTTTTTACCGTTTAAAAATTTATTAATTAATCAGCCATCGGTTCCGACTCCTGTCCGTTACGGCCTCACGCTAAATGCAAGAGAAGCAGACTGTCTTTTGACTTCCGTGACAGGAGAACCTCAGAAACCATCATCCTTTAAAATGAGCTCTTCTTACTTTTGGTAAGAAACGCACTAAAACAGGAGGTGGAAGAAAGTGCTGATGATTAGAGAGCCTCATGGGGACTGCTGCCACTGAACGGATTATTTAAAGAGAACAGCTCTTAACTCCCTGAAATTAACAAAACCGCCCGGCTAAGCCCCACATTTGCAGGCGTTTAGCTCACGTTAGGCTTTTCATTCCCTCGAATGAAATGTCTTCGGCCCCCTTAGAAGTTGGCCATCCTCACGGAACAGCCTTCTTTCTAAGCATCTGGCTAAGTGATTCATCAAACGCCGAGGATCTCATCACAACTGATATGACAAATGTCGAGAACATGAACACGCAGTTGGAATAGGAAGCAAAAAATTAAAAGAGAGCTCCACACATTGCTTACTCAAGGAAGCAGCTATTTAACTAGGTTAGATTTCCCTGCCTTTCTAATAAATCTGCGGGTCTATGCAGTTGCCTAGCAATGTAAACACGATACCGTGGAGGTATCAAATCGTGGGATTGATTACAACATCCACTTCACTGGGGACTCTCTTCTGCCTGCCTGGCCCTTCACGCTCCAAACTTTCTTCCGAACCACTCCGCACCACAAAAGATGAGTTCAAGGGACACGCTGTGCTGAGAGCTACACGCTCAGCAGCTCCTACGCTCCCCACCTTTTGTGTCTGTAAAGAAGCGAGGTAAAGTCTTACGAGCTCTTAGTCTTAACTAAGGAAAACCTCCCAGTTTGAGGTGAACTAAACTGAAGTGATCTGGGAGCACGAAACCAAGGCACAAGCACCAAAAATCCTCACAACATCAGGCAATGCTGAACAATAAGCTTTTGTTCCTCTTAGGTAGGTGGGGAACTGATTTTAAAATAAATTAGAACGTTAAATATGTTAAATCTGAAAGTTGTAAATTTTTTTTTTCTAATATGAAGACAGTTAATGTAATACTACAATATCCATGAGAAAAAACCACACACACAAAAACCCCAAATGAGACTACACGTCTGGTTTACCTACAAAATACCACAAGAACAAAATTGACTCTACAAGCACCTGTCGTCTTTAAGCAATTCAAACTACGCCTAAAAAGAACTTGTAGGAGAGAGGAAATAGCTGGATACTATTAATGTACACATGACAGGGAGCAAAGTATTCCTTAACCTCAGAGTGACAGGGAAAGCGACAACTGGGAAGGAGCCAGCCCAAGCAGCTGAGCCCCCCGGAGAAAGTTACTTGAGCTGAGAGAGATACGAGGGGAGAAAAAGCTGCCACAGGACTTCCGAGCACTGCCCCGAAGCCCCTCGCCTGGGGACCGGCCTCGCTCTCCCCGCGCTGCGCATCCTTCAGGGGCCAGCTCCAGCTGCCGACTCCCCCACAAAAGCGGCTCAAACGCCGTGAATCCGAGAATAAAAGCGATGGTTTCGTCTCCCACCGCACACAACTTTTGGAGCTGCGAGTCTCCTCAGTCTCAAACCCTGACACTGTCGTCACAGCCCTCGCAGATCCCGGCAGTGGCAGCCACCCGCGATAGCCCAGGGTGGGCTCCGAGCCGCCGCCGGGCCCCGGCTCCGCTTCGCACACTGACTTTTAACCAGCCCGCTCCTTCCCCGCCGACCAGCCGCCTCCGAGCGACTTTTCCATCCCTGCCAGGATCCAGAGCTTACACAGGCAGCTCCGTGCCAGGCCGATGGGCTGAGGAGGGATGAAACGAAGAGTTCGGGGTGTCGGGGAGGGTGCCCTTGGGCTCGTTGCCCCGCAGCTAGGGGTGCCCTGGGAGAGCCGGGCAGGGAGCGCCGAGAAGCCAGCGGACAGCCCGAGCGGCATTTACCTGGGAAGAGCTGTCCCTCCGCCCTGGGCAAGAGCTGCAGGAGAAAGACGATCGCGGCGACGCCGGTCATCCTTCCTTCTCTCCCCCGGAGTTCACCTGCCCTCCCCGCTGCCGCGGTGCCGCTGCCTCCCTGCAAATATCCCCCGCATTGGTGGCTCGGGCGCGGCGGCGGCCCCGGCAGCTGAGCCGGAGCCGCGGTGCTGCTCGGAGGAGCCGCCGAAGTGGTGGCGGGAGGCGCGGGGAGCTGGGCGGGAGGCGGGCGGGAAGCTCCCCCCGAGCCCGGCGCCGGCNACAGACACAAATCGCTATCGGTGGCGGTTGAAGTGCAGCTCCGTGCCAGCAAATCGGGGCTCGCTGCCCTGCTCCAGCGGAGAGGGAGGGGAAATGCAGGGATTGCGTTGAGCGGAGGACGGGGATCGCGGCTGAGAGCGGCGTGGGGATGGGAAGGGGAAGGAGAGACCCTCTGCTGGAGCCCGGCGGGACTCGTCATGGAGGGGGCCTTGGTTGGAGCATCTTTGGGGCGTTTGTGGCTGGAAAGGGGCGTCCTCATCCTTCATTCACTCTACTTTCGGGAGAGTTAACGGCTGAGTATCGGATCACAGATGCGTGCAGCGCTCCGCTCCCCGGCTCCATACACAAGACACCATCGCCAACAATTCTGGTGTTTGTTTTCCACGGGCAACTTCTTTAACCAAAAACAAACAAACAAAAAAAAACCCTACCCAAAAAAACCCACCCTCATTCTAAAACATGACAGAAAATTGGAGACGTAGCAATACTGACCTTTGAGATCTCTTCCAACCATTCTATGGTCATTCTATGATCATTCTATGATCAACCACCTGAGCTCGAACCGGCACAGGGAACGGAGAGGGGGGGAGATCACCTGGGTATAATCACCCCCACGTCCCTAGGGGCTCTGAGCAGGGAACTCGACTGGCAGGAAAAAAAAACAAAAAAAAAATCTCAGCGGTTCTGGGCGCGCTCCCACCGCGAGTACTGGAGGTTTAACAGCACACCCATTCCTCCCCACGCGCGATACAGCCCCTCGTGTCATCCAGCCCCCTCTTCGCCGTGGTTCTCCCCGGCTCCCTCCGGCTTCCCCGCGCCCGGCGCCGCGGCGGGCTGGCCCGCAGGGGGGGTTGTTGTACCGGCCCTGGCTGCCGCCTCTCCCCGCATCCCTGCTTCGGGGCGGGAGGTGCCGCACAGAGCCCGGCGGATGGCAGGAGCGGGGAGAGCTCTTCCCTGTGCTTTTGAATCAGGGTTGTTTGAGGGGTTTTTGGTTTGTTGGGATTTTTCGGTGGGTTTTTTTTTGTTTGTTTGGGGTTTTTTGTTTTTGTTTTATTTTGGGTGGGGTTTTTTTGTGGTTTGGTGTTTTTTGTTTTGTTTTGTTTTTTTTTTCCCTGGGCCCTATCCCAAAGCAGGAGAAGAGCAGTTTACGTTTGCATCTGTAACGATCTAGCTTCCACTGCACATGAGATACTCGAGAGCTCCAAAGATTTAAGTCACGCAAAGTATCAATATGTTCTTCTTCAATATGCTCTTTACAGTGAGGGTGACGAGGAGGCTTCCAGGAGACCTTATAGTAGCCTTCTAAAATCTGAAGGGGCCTACAAGAGGGCTGGGGAGGGACTATTGACAAGGTCTTGTTATGACAGAACAAGGGGGAATGGATTTAAACTGGCAGAGGGGAGTTGCAATGGGATGTTAGGAGGAAGTTCTTCAAAGAGAGGTTGGTGAGACACTGGAACAGGTTGCCCAGGGAGGTTGTGGCTGCTCCCTCCCTGGAGGTGTTCAAGGCCAGGCTGGATGAGGTCTTGAGCGACCTGATCTAGTGGGAGGTGTCCCTGCCTATGGCACAGGGGGGTTGGAACTGGATGATCTTTGAGGTCTCTTCCAACCTAAACCATTCTATGATTCTATGTTCAAGCTGCCAGAAGTCCTCTGTTGCTGCGAGGCCAGGCTGTGAGAGCTGGGGTTGTTCAGCCTGATTAAGAGAAGGCTCCAGGGAAATCTTCAAGTGGCCTTTCAGTACTTAAAGGGGCTGATGAGAAGGCTGAAAACAGATGTTCAGTAGGCCCTCTTGTGACAGGGCAAGGGGTAGTGATTTGAAATGAAAAGAGGAAGATTCAGACTAGATAGAAGGAAGAAATACTTTAAGCTGAGGGTGGTGAGACCCTGACCCAAGTGGTAGATGCCCCATCTCTGCAACAATTTCAGGTCAGGTTGTTTAGGGTTCTGAGCACTTTGCTGTCATTGCACATGTGTGTTGGGTTTAGGCTACCCCTCCCTTGAGCTCAAAAGCCCAATAAATACTCAATTCGATTTGGAAGTTAAAAAAAAAAAAAAAGTTATAAAACTTTAACAATAAATAAAAGGGTAGAGGGAATTACAGAGGCTGGAGGAACAAGAAACCAAAAAAAACAGGGTAGGGAAAATGAGAAGTATTACACAGGGTAAAGGGGAGAAGGGAGAAAATTACACAAAATAGAAATACAACCTGTGGAAGGGCAGTTGATTCCGAATGCTGGGATGGATGATTTGATGTTGGATGAAGCAGTTAGTTAAGAGTTCCAAAGAAAAATGGTAGCTATCCCCACATGTTGGCTGGAGAGCACCTGGTGGTCTGCAGCAAGGCAGTGAGGGATTGGCCAGGCAGGCAGGACAAGAAAGGAGACAAACTGTCCACATCTTCGTATAGCAGACCCTGGGAGGAAGTGGGAGTGGGCTAAACATGACACCTAGGGGCAGGTCAGACCACCCTTGGGGAGGAGTCAGAAGGCTCCAGGTGGGCTTAACCCTTGACAACATGTCCCTGCTCATTGTGGGGAGGTTGGAACTAGATGATCTTTAAGGTCCTTTCCAACCCTAACCATTCTGTGTTAGAATAGAGGGATGTAATTAGGACCCATTCTGGCACCATCCTACCTGGGAGAGATTTTTGCCTCTGTGAAGGCCTCTCAGGTAGCAATGCAGCAGTCCACTCCTGTGGCAGTGCACATGGGCAGAGCAGCCTGGGCAGCAGAGCCATGGCACCCTGGAAGGCAGTGTGGACAGGGCAATCACCTGTGATTAGAGAGACGATACCTGCTTGCAAATCCCAGGCACAGATCCAGCTGCTGCCCTTAACCAGCTCACATTCAGTGAGTCAGAAAGACAAAAAAAGCTGCAGTTTGTCAAGTGAGGAGGCTTGTGGTTCTAGCACTGAAAGGCCAAACTTGACATTTCTAAGCCACCAGTGAAGAACTTCACATTGCAACCCTTGTCTGGTCCAGCAAGAGCACTATCCTGCTAGCCAAGGGAGTGAGCATCAGTCTGTATTTGAGGGTCACATTCCCTCAGTAGTTTTCAGCAGCCCTGTCCATAGATGAGTCTGAGAGGTCCACGTGTCTCAAAGCCAAGTCCCCCCCACAGTCCAAAAAAGCCCTCCAGCTGATGAAGTGTCCTTTCTAAAATGATGGCTTGCCACAATCTTTTGTTGAGCGTAAGGACAATCACAAGTACACAACTGGAGAGAGAGGGAAAAGAACAGAACAGCAAGGAGAAAATAAACATCTCTTAAGTAGCCTGGTAGGCAGCAGGAAGGATACAGCTGGCACAATAGGTGCAGTCGGTAGCTGCTGGAATAATTCTGTATCAATGCAGATTGCTTGGACAATAACAACACAGAACCTTGAGACACAGAAGTGGTGCTGGTAAGAAGGGAACTGTTGCAAACAAGCTGTATCCAAGTAGCCCTGAATCAAGTGATCACCAGTTTACTCCACATAATTGGAAGGAAAAAAAAAAACCAAAAAACCAGAGTGAAGGAACAAAACCAGATCTGGAATTTATGTTCAGAATTTGCAAGATTTGCCATGCTAAGTGATTCATTGAAGTCCAAGGAGCTCAGGGACTGAGAAGGAGAGAAGCTTAATGCTTCTGTCAATAAAAGTTGTCAACCCAACAAAAAAAAAGTAAATCTGTGATGGGATGAAATTTAACTATTAAAAATGTGGTATCACTAGAGAAGAGCAATGAGCAAACGTACTGCAGGCAGTTTGGAATGGGTAGTTTAAAACCAGACAGATAGAATCACAGAAGGTTAGGCGTTGGAAGGGACCTCTAGAAATCATTGAGTCCAAACCACCTTGCCAGAGCAGGATCACCTTGGGCAGGCCACACAGGAATGCATCCAGGCAGGTTTGGAAAGCCTCCAGAGAAGGAGACTCCACAACTCCTCTGGGCAGCCTGCTCCAGGGCTCTGTCACCCTCACCAGAAAGAGTTTCTCCTCATGTTCAGGTGGAACTTCCTGTGTTCTGGGTCGTACCTGTTGTTCCTTGTCCTTTTACTGGACAGCACTGAAAAGAGCCTGGAACCTTCATCTTGACACCCACCCCTCAGATATTTAGAATAGAATAGAATAGAATAGAATAGAATAGAATAGAATAGAATAGAATAGAATAGAATAGAATCAGCCAGGTTGGAAGAGACCTCCAAGCTCATCCAGTCCAACTTAGCACCAAGTCCTATCCAATCAACTAGACAATGGCCCTAAGTGCTCCATCCAGTCCTTTCTTATAGACATTGATAAGATCCTCTCTCAGCCTTCTTTTTTTCCAAGATGAAAGAGCCCAGGTCATTTAGCCTTTCTTCAAAGGAGAAATGTTCAACTCCCCCAATCATCCTTGTAGCCCCCCCTTGGACTTCCTCAGGTAGATCCCTGCCTTCCTTCCAGTGGGGAGCCCCAAACTGGACACAGTATAGCATCAGTAGGACTCATCTACGGTCAGGAGAACCACTGAAATCCAAGCAAATCCATAATGTTGGTTCACTAATGAACCATCAAGCAAGACAGGGACAAGCTGTGCTCCCAAACTCAAGAAATAACACACATCTGCATATGCTTTTATATAGTAAGTGGCCTTTGAGCTAGGGTAAGGAACTAAACCCCCTCCATAATGGTCTTGCTAGATCTCTACTTTTGGGGGCTGATGTGGCCTAAAAAGCATTACCTTATAAAGCCAGCAGAAGCAAAGTTCAAAGTCCGATCTCATCCCAGTGTGGATCATCACAGTTTGTCTTGGGTCTTAGTAACTCAAACGAGGTCTCAAGTGGATTAAAAAAAGGAGAACATTAACATTAGTTCTGAAGGTTTCTGCATTCTGTCACTCAAGGCTTCTTGACTCCTCAAGACTCCTCCTAAAGCTGTTCCCCCACCATGTCAGATGAGAGAAAATCTGAATCCTAGTTTTACTCAATGTGATCCATCTTGCCCCTGGATGAACAACTGTGGTCACTGTCAGGTTGTGACACTAAAGGCAGGATGCCAGGAAAACCTATAAACGCCCCACAAAACCTCCTGGACTTACCATACAATGATAGAATCCTAGAATCAGTCAGGGCTGGAAGGGACCACAAGGATCAGCCAGCTCTAAGCCCCCTGCCATGCCCAGGGACACCTTACCCTAGAGCAGGATGCTCACAGCCTCTGCCAGCCTGGCCAAAAACACCTCCAGGGATCTGGCCACAAACACCTCCCTGCAGGGGCAACCCATTCCAGCCTCTCACCACTCTCATGCTCAACAACTTCCTCTTCATGTCCAGGCTGAATCTCCCCACCTCCAGCTTTGCTCCATTCCCCCTAGTCCTGCCACTACCTGATAGCCTAAGAAGTCCCTCCCCAGCTTTCTTGCAGGCTCCCTTCAGATCCTGGAAGGTCACAATAAGGTCACCTCAGAGCCTCCTCTTCTCCAGACTGCACAACCCCAACTCTTTCAGTCTGTCCTCACAGCAGAGGTGCTGCAGCCCTCTGAGCATCCTCGTGGCCCTTCTCTGGACACTCTCCAGCCTGTCCACACCCCTCTTTTTGAAGCATTTAAAGAAAGGAGTTAATCTCCAAGCATGCTACCAGGGACAGAAATGTAGAGGAACTCATGCAACACCTTCCCCATAGAATCTCTCCAGCAGAAAGCTCACAGATAGCAGCCAGGCTACCTCTGCCCCTCAGCATCACAGAATGGGAGAGATTGGGAAGGACCTCTGAAGATTGAGTCCAACACCCCAGCCAGAGCAGGATCAGCTAAATCAGATCACATAGGAGCATGTCCAGGCCACAGTTCCTCTTCCTAAAAACAAGAGGAACAACCCACAACACCTACATGCTTTTTTTTTTTTTTTTCTTTTTAAACATCTTTTTGCAGTTCTACAGGATTCTTCACTGCTGCACAGGTCACCAACACACAACTGCCACTCAACTACCTGAGTAGAGGCAGATTCCTAAAGATACAGGAGAAGCTTTGTTCCCTGTAAAAGGAAGGCATCACCCACCCAGTGGGTGCATAGAGAGAACGTAATTTCTGAGAATCACAGAATTGGAAGGGACCCCCAGGGATCATCTGGTCCAACCTTTCCAGGTAGTGTAGATGAAATGAGGTTGCCCAGCACCCTAGCAAGCTGAGTCTTAAACCTGACCAGTGCAGGTGAATCCACATCACTGAGTGAGATGCAGATCAGTGTACATCAAGATTTGTCAACTACTTTTCCTGCCCCAGGGCAAGCAGTGTTTATACTCAGAGATACACACCCAGTTTGCAGGTGTGATTATAGGTTTCAGCCATTCATAAAGGTTTGCAGGTTTTGTGCTTATTCTGCAGTATCTGCTTTGTGATGGTCTTGTAATGACAGGACGAAGGGGAATGGATTCAAACTGGCAGAGGGGAGATTTAAACGGGATGTTAGGAGGAAGTTGTTTGCAGGGAGGGTGGTGAGACACTGGAACAGGTTGCCCAGGGAGGTTGTGGCTGCTCCCTCCCTAGAGGTGTTCAAGGCCAGGCTGGATGAGGTCTTGAGCATCCTGATCTAGTGGGAGGTGTCCCTGCCTATGGCACAGGGGGGTTGGAACTGGATGATCTTTGAGGTCTCTTCCAACCTAAATCATTCTATGATTCTATGATTTGGCCAGCAGCATTCATGGGGTGAAAGCTGTAGGAGAAGCTCCGAGGGCAAATTAGAGTTTCCACTTACATCATGCATCTTGTTAAATTCATGATGTCATGTGTGGAAGAGAGGGGATTCAGGCAAGGAAACAACACCGTGTGCCACTGTGGTACCACTGGCAACTTCACCCACCTCTCCTTCTGAGTTTTATTATTGGAAATAAAACTGCCTCCAACATCAGCTCCAGTTCTCCATATCCAGTTATCTCGTATCTGAAGGGGGCTACAAGAAAGCTGGGGAAGCACTTCTTAGGCTATCAGGTAGTGACAGGACTAGAGGGAATGGAGCAAAGCTGGAGGTGGGGAGATTCAGATTGGATGTGAGGAGGAAGTTGTTGAGCATAAGAGTGGTGAGAGGCTGGAATGGGTTGCCCCTGCAGGGAGGTGTTTGGGGCCAGATCCCTGGAGGTGTTTTTGGCCAGGCTGGCAGAGTCTGTGGGCAGCCTGATCTAGGGTAGGATGTCCCTGGGCATGGCAGGGGGGCTGGAACTGGCTGATCCTTGTGGTTCCTTCTAACCCTGCCTGATTCTATCATTCTATATACACACACCACACCTACAGGCAAAAAGAACTCATACCACAGCTGAGTTAATAGTAGGGCAGCTCAGCCAGCATTAGGGGGACAACCTCTGCTCAGCTGCCTCCAAGCTTTAAGTGGTGCCTTGTGTACTTTTCCACTCCCACCAAGTTATCAGTACATTTGCAGGTAATTACAGGCACAAATACAGGTATCAGCTGCTTTTGGAAATCTGATTATACCATGAAGCCGTTAATCGCTGTCAGACATTGCCATTGATCTCTTATTCATCATCCTTCTTAATAAGTTTCTTCCTTTCTGAAGAAAAAAAAAAAAGCAAAAAAAAAAAAAAAAAAGCCCCTAGGTACTAACCATCAATGATTTAAAAATACAGGTTCACCTTTACACATGAACACAGTGACACTTTCCAGGAAAGTTACAAAAATGCCTTGGATCTAGGAATTGTTTTTTCCCTACGCTGCATCAGGGAAAAGCAAATCTATAGGTAATGCAGGCAGACACAGGCAAGCAGCAAAGCTACAACACTGAAAACAGGCTGAAAATGTCAAAGGGCCAAAGAGTCCTTCCCCATTAACAGTGCATTTTGAGCTTAACCTCTTTATCTTCCTATGGAATAGAACACAGGTCAGAGCACTCTGCTAAGAGCCTAAAACAGAAGCACAATCTTTTATGGCTGTAGCTCAATTTGTAGATATAAATGAAACAAACTGCAGAGACAGCTGTAATGCACAATATTCAGTCTGCCTACCTTACTCTATCTCATGCTTCCTCTAAAAGGCTGAGCAGCAGAAGAGGCAGCACCTGGCCAAGTGTAAGGTCCTGCACCTGGATGGGAGCAATCCCAAGCACAACTCCAGGCTGGGTAGTGAGTGGCTGGGGAGCAGCCCTGAGGAAAAGGACCTGGGGATCTGAGTGGATGAGAAGCTCAACATGAGCCTGCAGTGTGCACACACAGCCCAGACAGCAACTGTGTGCTGGGCTGCAGCAAGAGCAGCTGTGGGCAGCAGGGCAAGGGAGGGGATTCTGCCCCTTTGCTCTGTTCTCCTCACACCCCACCTGCAGCACTGTCTGCAGCTCTGCAGCCCCCAGCACAAGAAGGACATGGAACTGCTGGAGAGAGTCCAGAGGGGGGCCACGAAAATGATCACAGCTCTGCTGTGAGGACAGGCCGAAAGAGTTGGGACTTTTCAGCCTGCAGAAGAGAAGGCTTCCAGGAGATCTTAGAGCAACCTTCCAGTATCTGAAGGAGGCTACAGGAAGGCTGGGGAGGGACTGTTCACAAGGTCTTGTAATGACAGGACGAGGGGGAATGGGTTTAAACTGGCAGAGGGGAGATTTAAACGGGATGTTAGGATAAAGTTCTTCACAGTGAGGGTGGTGAGACACTGGAACAGGTTGCCCAGGGAGGTTGTGGCTGCTCCCTCCCTGGAGGTGTTCAAGGCCAGGCTGGATGAGGTCTCGAGCGTCCTGATCTAGTGGGAGGTGTCCCTGCCTATGGCACAGAGGGGTTGGAACTGGATGAGCTTTGAGGTCTCTTCCAACCTAAACCATTCTATGATTCATGCTGGATGCTGACTTGAGGCAGATAAAACCCCATACCAGGAGAGGGGATAGTCCCTCTAGAAAACATCTGAACACACTCAGTGAAGAAAGCTCCTCGTGTGCAGGTTGAGGTGGTAGAGACAGAAAACAATCAGACCCATCCAAATAAGGGAGCCTGCAACAGCAGCACAGACTGCAGAGAAGAGCAGAAGCAGACACATAGGCAGGCCTTGGGGGGAGCAAAGGCTTCTCCCAAGCACCCAGAATAGATGCCACAACGGTTGCAGGAAACCATCACGGTGCTGGAAAACAAACCTGAAGGACAAGGCTGACCCTGAAGGAATGGAGTGGAGCAGAAGGGGACTTGTTTAGTCAACCTTTTATTTCCAGTCAATATTTTTCAGATCACTCAGCTTTTGCTGTTTTAGAAAGTTCCCAGTTGTAGCAGTGCTGGCTGTAGTCATTATCAAGCTAAAGAACAAAGACAGGGATGTTAGTGTCGTTACTGCCATCTTCTGACTCAGTGGTACCTTGAGCATCTCTCAGCATGCAGTGTTTTTTTCCACTAATTCTATTAGTTTTAGCTGTTTCCAAAGCACGGAACAGGTTTAAGTCAATTTTTACCTGTACTTCATCATTTGGTGCAAGGTGTCCCTGCCTATGGCGGGGGCGTTGGAACTGGAAGATCTTGGAGGTCACTTCCAACCTAAACCATTCTATGATTCTATGATGAATAGAATAGAATAGAATAGAATAGAATAGAATAGAATAGAATAGAATAGAATAGAATAGAATAGAATAGAATAGAATAGAATAGAGTAGAA